>OENM01000790.1:0-58265 GCA_900239745.1 Rotaria magnacalcarata
TATTTGCATACTACATTGAAATCGACTTTCAGCTGCAAGAAATTTTCTAAAATCACATCCTCTAAATTACTATGAACTTTTATGCTAGAGTAGAATAAAAATTTTCTTTCAATCTGTTAGTCTATTCTAGATTAAAATGTCAATTCAAACTGACAGTGGATCTTTCGAACAGTGTTCGCTTGTACCCACAATAAGAAACAATCAACAACATCAACAGATGCGAAGACAAATAAGTTATGATCTGTAAAAGAAAAACAAAAATATTCTTTACAGATATCGTGTCCTTGAGATTCTATTGAACAAGTGCCGATTTATAATCGATACTTGTACGAATCAATACTTCAGTCTGCATTCGGTGAAAATGTGTTAACTTAGAACTCAGTCAGTAGTTTGGTACAGGGCAATGGAGAAAGTAGGGCTATTCATTTCTCAATTGCGAGTCTATACTCATTTAACTATATGATGTTCGAATTTGAACTTTAATCCACTCTTGTCCTCATGATAAAATTCTGATATTTGGAAACGAAAATAAGTTTACTGTTATCTACTATGTTATTTTCTTTTCTATTTTTACTCGAGAATTTTATTCTCGATCAACATTAATTAATTCCATGGGAAATTTCGCTTCGCATTATTACCATCGAACTTCAGAAGAGATAATAGACGATAGTAACTTCCTCAACGAAATTGAATGGGTAGTTCCCAATAGTTTCGAGCATATTCGTATCTATTCAGCTCTCGGTTTGAGTGCAGCTGACATCTATCCTTTTATTTATGCAGTATCATACGTGGTGCAGCGAAAAAAGACGACTTGCTATTATATTATGCTTGTTATGAGCCCATTGATAAATCACAAGTACCAACATTGAATAAAGATTCGAAACATTAATATGCGAATAGAATCATTGCCGTTAATGTACGACAAGATCGTTTTGATCCGATTGTTCTTCTTGACCATTAAGAGCAGAACAAAGCGCAGTAGTACTTTTCTCTCTGATTTCAAGCAAGTCATACCTTGTATCTCGATTATCTCGAGGAAAGTATAACAAATAAAATAAACCTTGGAGACTTACTAACAAACAAGTATCAAATATTATATTTATCTATTGGCTGTGTTTTATCTGAATTTCTTGATCAAGGTTTATATGTCTGGTTGAGTCCATTAGCTATGAAATATATTCAATCTCGATATCATTTCAAACGAGCTTACGGAATAAGTTTTTCGTCAGCCTCAACACATGTACATTAAAAGAATGGTTACCAATGTATAGGAAAGATAAGAGCTAAAATGCATGAATGGCCAGATAAATCAGGAAAATATCCTTTAAAAAATATGCCAGAAGGTCTAGATGAAATATCCATTCTTGACAAGATATTTGTCGGCAAATCAATTACTTCGTTATCAAAGTACTCTGTTTATCAGAGTTAGGAAAAACTGGTGCGTCACGTTTTATTGAGATGGGATTACATTTTAGTTTTGCATATTTATATTGATTTAGTGGCTCTTTTCAAACTGTATGGAGCACTCATTGAGTGCCGATTTATTTGTTAATAGATTCAACGACGACAGTAATCAGCGTTTATTCTAACTTCTATAATTTAATTAAAAGTTTTCACACGCATGCATACGTGCATAAAATTTGAGACACAGTAAAATGGTACCATCTGAAGAAAACAATTTGCCCGATATTTTTATCATAATTCAACATAATTCAATCGGAGTTAATGTCATTCTTATTTTTTTTCACTATCAAAACTCAATAGAAAATTTTGAAATTGCTATAGGAAAGCGAATTAAACTGCGTAATCCTTAAGAATTAAAAATATTCCAGACAAAACATGAGCTTGAGTAACTCGTCATCTAATTGTCATATTTTTCAAACCATTCTTCTTCGGAGTAGAACTTTTTTCTGGAAGACATTTAAAAGCAAGAGGCTGAATGTTGAGTTCGACTTTTTAACATATTTCCTAAAATATCAAAGTTTACGAAAACACTTAATCTAGATATCCTAACAATCAAAACTAGATGATATTCGAGTTTCACTCGTATACGAAATGCGACGCGAAGCAGGAATCTAGATCCGCGAAAAATCTTTAATTCGAAAAATCTTGAATGCATTTGAAGTAGCCATAGTGCTATTCATCACTCTGAAAACTTTATTCTTACTTAGCGATTCATTCTTAAAGACCGATTTCGATTGACCGATTAATTATCTCTATGATTCATTAACTTGAATTCAATATGAACTAACATCTGTTGATGACGTCATTTTAATTATCTCGAAACAAACTTTCATTTTCGTCATTTTGAAACCACATTTCTGAGTGAACGAAAGTTCAGATTGAAGATTCAAAAACAGGGGTAAGAAGTTCCATCGTGATACTTCGATCTCACGTTTTAACGAGTTTTCTATGATTCTCCGTTTTCGAAATCCTCAAGGCAGAAAATGAAGAAAAAGATGCGTATTTCTAGTTAGAAAGAAAAAAAAAACTCGCGACGAACTACAGAAATGCAATGCTTCGCACCGCATTAATTGCATATTTAAAGTCGAGACGAAGTTATTCTCTATCACTTTCATTAGCGATTTTAACTTCTTTTATGTCGTGTCTGTATGTAGATATAAATAAAAAAATATTAAACTATTTACATATCGATAGATATTTCAAAACTAAGAATAAAATATGAAATAAAAAAATATCTAATGTTCTTCAACCAATCGAACGAGTGAAGATGTTAGTTCTCCATGAAATGGCACATTATTAAGTTGTATTAATCGTGCACATCGACACTTCAAATTAAGTTGCATTTTAGATTTTATTAATTGTTTAGCAGCCAAATTTGTTGTCACATCAATAGCTTTTTCTCGCAAATTATTAACATAATCCAGATGAGCACCATAATCACAAAGAAGTTTGAGTAAATTTTCATTGCGTATAGACGAACTAGATAAAAATACATGTAGAGGAGTGTTTCGTAAAGCATCATGTGCATTCACGTCCGCACCACATTGCAGAAGTGTACGAGCTGTAAGTAGACATGGATACCTCGAATAAAACAAGTTTTATTGAACGAATATTTCTTCAATTCTTATTATTAATGACCTACTTGCAAGTATGTTCAATGAAAAAGTCATCTGCTGATGTATTTCTTGACGATCAATGCTAGAAATATTTATTTTTGTGACTAACTAAAAAACTTACTATCAACAAAAGAGAATCAATGGAAAGAAACGAAAACTTACCTGACTAGTAATGGCGATTAGAAAACGTAAAGTATGTAGGCTAAAATCAAACTCAGTCATATTACGTTGCAATTCTTCAGCTGTAATTTTTATTACTGTTAGTAGAGCTTGAACTGGTATGGATGATGAGTGGTTGAGCATTTCACTAAATATTGAAGTGAAATGGCGCAAATGTTCTGAATCCATAGGAATAGAGTATTCTTCACATAATCTAAGTTCATACATCCAAAATGCAAGTGCTTCCACGTGTTGATTATTATCAGCAAGAACACTACCATGATAACGAATAGAATAACGATATTCACAATTTTTTGAACCTAATAAATGTTCACGCATAAGTAATGCTTCAATACATAAACTAGTAGTATTTGAGCAAATCTTATTCAATTGATCAATTGTTTGGCATTCCTGTCGATAATTGAATACATCGGTTGTCATTGTTTGCTATGTTTTCGGAAGACTATGAATTGATCTTAATTCGAGTTCTCGAGTAAAATGTTCGTAAGCGTGTTTAGAATCACGATCATCAAGATCAAAACAAACAAAAGCTGTACCCAGTAATTCTTCAGTTTCAAGCTGTTCAATCAACGGACAATGCGATCTGATGGCATTTACAATACTTGTTCGTTTCTTCTCGGCTACCCATATTAAAGGAGATACTTGATCACATATCGCTGGAAAATTACGAGCACCATGATCAAGTAAAAATTGTACAAGCTCCATCGATCCACAACTTACAGCTTCGTATAGTGGTGGTCGACCATCATTATCACATAAGTTTACATCACAACCTATATTCGTCCACGAGATAACTGGTCATTTTTAAATGCTTACGATATACACTTACTGCAAGATTTGTATCATTATTTTCTTTAGCTATATATATATATCAGCACCGTTTTCAATTAAATAACGAGTCATATCTATGTTTCCATTATAACAAGCACTGCGTAATGGTGTGGAATTTGTTTTTGTTGTATAATTAACATTAGCACCGTGTTCAACTAGTAGTTTAACTATATCAAAATTGTCGATAGCTGCTGCTGCCCATAAAATTGTAGCGCTGAAACACATGAGTCTATTTGTATGCCCATCTCCAAATAATATATCGTTTTTAATTTCAAGATCAGGCTGAAATCGTTTAATTAGCACACGCATGAGATTGATATGTTCATTTAAACAAGCTATTGTTAGTAAAGAACATTGTTCCATGAATTCATCGCCAAAGACTCGATTGAGATATTGATCAGGATTTGGTATCGATGGCAAATATTCTTCTAACATACTGATATTTCCTTGTCGAACTAATGACATTAGGAAATCATTAACTTTATCAATCGATTTACAACTACATTCCATTACAACAATAAAGTTAAGTCGATAGAGAACAAATATTTACAAAATATTATTATCATTCATAATGTAAACTGTTGCTTGTCTGGATTCAGAGATGGGCAAAATACTCGAAGTACTCGTACTCGAGGGTTAAGTACTCGAAGTCCTACATCAGCATTAATTATATCAAAATGATGCTTGATAAAATCATAATGTAGATTTTTTCAAGAAAGAACGGTTGATTTCTTTCTTTCCTTTTATATTTATATAATTATATATGTATTCTGAATAAATCATTCAGATAAATATTTATCCTTCTTTATATGAACTGGGTCTGAAATACTTATCAGTGCCGGCTACATCAGNTCCTATTGAAAGAATATTTTCTCAAAGTGGATTTGTAATGCGCCCACATCACGCATCGTTAACTTCAAAAAATGTATGTTTGCTTACGTTTCTTAAATGTAATCAAGTTTTGTTGTAGTTTGATTTTTTTGAAACTTGATAATAAATGTAATTGAAAAATATTGATTCACGACTAAGACTATTTCTTGATCTCACAATTGATGCGTCATCTCTAACACTACCAATTAAATATCCTCTAATAAGCTCGCGACAAACACATTCTCATATCATGTACTCGTACTCGTACTCGAAAAAGTCCGTACTTGCCCAGCTCTGCCTAGATTCCTTCTTCCTGCAGTTATATGTAACATATGAAGATATTTACGTTTGAGAAGGAGAACGTTATTTGACGAAACAAAAGACAAGAAAAAACCTAACAGTTAAGATTAGGGCACGTGTCATATTACTCACTGTGTTTCGCTGGCATTGCAATACGCACTCGTTTCTGTTGCGTTCTGTTTAAAAACATTTTATATTTGTTTTTTTATTATGGGTAACAATCATTCAAACTACAATTATGATATGCATATTAGTCTATTTTAATGTTAGGCTTCTGATCAAACAATTCATATGTCGCGTAATAATTTCTTTCATGAAGGCCATTTTTTGAAATTCAGATAAATGTAATTATTCATACGAAACAGAACTACTTAGTACAGCTCATTTACAACTGAAGTTTTAAATTCATGTGTTTTTAAGCATCACTCTTTACCTTGCAAATAATGTTTTCAAGGATAAACAATCGTCGTAGTAGCTGTCTATCGCATTTATTTGTCTATTTCGAATAGAAACTTTTCTGCTTTTTATTTTTACAAAGAAAGTATTTTTTGCTTATTTTATTGCTATTGAACCATGACTTTACCCCTACCATAGGCGGCGGAACGTTTTGAATTTAGGGGAGGCTCAAATTGTTTTCAACGAACGATAAAAAGTCGACATTTGGAGAGAAGATAGACTTTTAAAATTCGTTGTCACAACTTTGATTGAAAAAGTTTTCTGTATTGATCCATTTATATGGCTGCAGAACAATCGAAAATTGCGTTGCTAGTCAAGAATCACTTAACGCATCCCCAGAGACCCCACCAATTTTGGATCTTTTAGAAGGGCCTGTCATGAGTTCCCGAGGAGTTAAGAAAAATATGAAAAATTTCTATCGAGACTATCAAAAATCTACGTAAAAATCCGAAAGTGTCTTCAAAATTTTGTAAAAGATTTCTAAAAACTGAGTGTAGAGTGTCTTAGAAATTCCAAGAAACTCTCTGTTCACTTCTCGAGATTTTTATGGCACTTTCCAGTCATTTTTTAGAAATCCCTTACGAATTTTCGAAGATACTTTCGAATTTTTACGTAGGTTTTTGATAGTCTCGATAAAGTTTTCAAATTTTTCTTAACTCGCCGAGGACTCACGGCAGGGACTGCTTGGGGATCCATTAGGTGATTCTCGACTAGAGACTATGTTATCAAAATTTTTCTTTCCTTATCAATATAAGCATAAAAAATCTTAAACTTTGCCTAAAGCAAACATATCATAAGTACAAAAACTATTGTTCATACCCAGTAACGTCTTTTCTCTAGTCTTTTTGCAATACACTCAGAACAAATGCTCTTCATATCTAACTGATCTAGTTTTCCTGAATGAATATGAGAAATAAAGACAAGATTAAAGTGTTGTTGTGTCATTATTGATTGTAGATGTCTTTATTCCATTTATAACACTGAAGCATCTCTGAGCCGTAGCCGTTGAAGTGAGATTTGTTAGCTATAAATGCAATAATTTACAATATTCGTGAAACAGATTTCCTAATATATTGTAAGTTAAGTAAATCACGACGAAATCTGTATTCTTTTCAAATATCTGAGCCTCCCCAAGCCTAATGGCTCCGCCTCCTATGACCCCTACGATATTGTTGTTAACTTGAGGTTATTATTATTATTATTTTACCTGTCCAATTGATTAATGGTGTATAACTATCATATCTGCAAGTCTCAATAATTTCAGAGACAGAACTGTTTTGCTTTTATTTCCAAAACAAAAACTAACTTGATCGACTCGTGCCATTTTATATTGATAAATATCAATGATTTTGGGCATCTAAAATATTTCTTTTCTTATCTACACAAAAATGAAAAGATGAACTCGTTGGAATATTCACAAACATATTCTAGTGATTTTAATATCAATAAAAGTTTTCTGCGCAATATTCTAGAGCATTTCAAGCGCTATTTTATCTACTTATTCTCGCTTTTAAAGATTACTGAAAATTTTCATCCAATAGTTATAAGCCTCTATCCTTTCTTTCTCGTTTCTATGGCCATGCGGAAAAATACCGCCCATGATCTACTTCAACACCTGCGTTGAAATCCTCAACGTACACCGATCATTATAATAAAAATAGTTTCTTTACTATGGAAAATATTTAAAGAAAAAATTGGCAATGCACTACTTCGGTCCGAACAGAAGAAAGTAGACGAGGAGGATTATTCAACTGCATAACAATCTAAAAACATCGTTATCTCCGATTGAAGAAGAACCATTCAACGATATAAAATGTTAATATCAAACTTACAACAATTAAAATAGAAAACCAAGGGGGAAAAGCTGACTTCTTGATTTCTCCTGATTTCCATCGCAGGAAATCAGTTTTATATGTAAAAGTCGCATTGTCGAAAGTCGTTGAAAATGTTTATTAATGAATAAAATAGATGAGAAATCGATGGAATTTAAGGATACCCAGGTCGAGCAATCCAACAGTGGGAACCAATCGGAACCCATCCGATCCGACTCGCATCTAGTAGGATCTTATCAGATTTTGTTGGACCCTACAGAACTATCGCCGGATTCTGGGTTTCGGATTCAAATTTGGATCCTCAGTGTCAGATTCCTACGAATTCCAAAGAAACACAGTTGGATGTCATCGAAAGTGCAATGGGTTCCGACCAGTGGCGGAGCCAGGGGGGGCTCAGCCCCCCCTAGCGAGATTTTAGAAAATGCATTTTTTATATAAAAATGTAGTAATGTTTGCAATTTCATGTTTTAGCCAGCGTTGCCAGCTTTGAAACTCAAAATCTCCCGCAAGAATCGAGAAAAAATTTCAAAATCCCCCAAAAAATCCAGAAAATCTTCAAAAATTTCAGAATAACCTTCAAAAAAACCAAAAAGTTTTGAAAAAAATTTCAAAAATCTAAAAAAGCTTTCAAAATCCGAAAAAAATCCGAAAAAAAACCCAAAAACTTGTCAAAATTCCCAAAAAAAAATCCAAAATGACTTTCAAATTCTCAAAAAATTCACGAAAATTTTTTTCGGGGGCTCAGCCCCCCCTAGCCCAAAATCCTGGCTCCGCCACTGGTTCCGACGTCAATTCCTCGACCCGGAATTCTATAAGATTCTGTCGGATGGTAGGATACTATCAAGTTCCTATCGGATTCGGTGTGAGATTTCTCGACCTGGGTATAGCCACCAAATTTGGGGGTCCTCATAGAAAATTAGAAAAATCGCCAGAAATCACTAGAAATCAATACGTTCTTTTTTACTGTATATTTGGAGAATTTTTGTAATATGAAATGATTTCTAATGGCTTCTCATGTTTTTCTAACGGTCAAAATCGATTTTCAGGCTTTATTTTCGTTCGACCGCCTTTTAACAATTTTAAGTGATTTCTGGCACAAGAAATCAGTTTTTCCCCTTGTAGAAAACTGAAAATTGGCAGGATATCTACGATAATATACTTATAGAAAAAAACATAATCTAATTTCTTGAATTTTTCATTTAACAATAAATTATATGTTCTTGCTAACGTACTTTAGAGACAATTTATACAAGAAAAAAAAACATAATTGTTTCTCTGGAATCATTTTGTAGACAATCGAAATACGGTGACAAGTAATTACCATAGATTTGCTGGTCTACATAGACTGACTAGGTTAGAGCTTTATTTATTCTAGCGTTAGAATATTGTCTGTAGAAGAACAACTATCAGTATACTAGAAATAAATGACAATCAGCAGTTTTAGTCGTGTATTCGAATGTCAAAATATCACTATTATATTGGTGATTTCCCTTTGATTTGTATCATATGAATAGAATAGGCACGGTATGAAACCGGTACTTATATCAGAAATGTATATCAAGAGAATAAAATGGTATAAAAGCAAAGTATGAAATATGCTTACGAATATTAAGTTACTCTATAATTACAACATTTAGTTTGCGATTATTTATTCTAGAATTAAAACAATAAACATTAAAAACATTATTATGAATCAAGGAACAAATTTGTTTTAATGAAAGTATCGGAATGCATACTAGTTGACACATATTAGAATTCGTATGATTTGATAAGAAAAAATTGAGAGAATCAAAAGTTGAATTAGATCTCATTGAATATTTTGAACAGGTGAAGAGTATTGATATTGTAAGTTTGTAATCGATCGATTATTTGGTAATTTTATCTAATAGTGTCTTCAATGTGTTTTGTATATCCCTTATTGCATTGTTCATGTATATGTTCATCTCAACAAGTTCTCGTTCTATTCTATCCATTTTAACTTTCATTATCTTCAACTGTTGTGAAACTTCATGTGTTTTATCACCTGTATTACGTTGCATACTAAGTATATCGGTTTGATCAATACAGCTGTCAACTAGTTTTCGTTGTTCTTGTTTAGTTTGTTGAAGCATATGCACTGACTGTAGTAGTTGTCGTTGTGCTTGCAGATATCGAAACGATGATTCAGATTTGATTTTGTTTCTCAAATACCATACTCTTATTGTGCCTTTAACAACATTTGCTGCAAGTATTCTACGATCTTTGGCTAATTCAATATTCAATACAAAATTATGCACATGTCTTTCCCATCGATTCAATAGAAGTTTTCGTGCAAGAACAGCAATAATAAGGGCAGTTGAAAATACACCAATCAAGCCAATTAAAGCAGCAATTACTGATCATCATTAGAAGAAGGAAAGAAAAAGAAAAATTTTATTCATATATGAAAATGAATGATATTATTTATAGTTTAGTTACCTCGTCCGCAGTATGTAGAAGGCGCTAAATCTCCGTAGCCAACAGTAGTAAACGTTACAATGAATAACCACATTGAATCAAGCATTGATACATGTTCACTATTTGGCAAGCAACTGCATGCACGTAAACACCAACTTCCAATAAGAAAGAGAATTAGACAAAATATTGTTAGACAACGTATAGGTGACTGTTCGAGGTAAGTTTTCATGAGAAAGAAAAAGTCAATTGATATTTTATTAAGATAACCAACAGATTGAGATAATGCATCATGCATTAAATGAGAATGAAACATAATAAAACGACAAACTAAATAAAGGCGACCAAACACTAGAATTGAAATTGGTTTTAAATTTAATGGCAACAAAAAAAAAACGAAACGTCAAGATGTTTATACTTACTAGGTAAACCAAGGACGACATCAATAGCTATATAAGACAACGTACAATTAGTGGATATCGTTGAATTTAAGTTGAGAGTTTCTAATGATGCATTCAGCTGATGAGGAAAAGAACGAGGGGTAGGATGTACAGCACATATTAATATTTCAAATAAAATTAACAATATTTTCTTGTTTGTTACGGTAATACGCCAATCATCGATCGAATTATTAACAGAATAGAGATAGATATCTAAAAGATGATATTTGCAGATAAAGCCAATGAGAACTAGCGTTGAAAAACTGATAGCCAATTTGATAAACCAACTAAGTATGGCATTATTATGATTAATCTGAGAAAATGTTATTTCATTTGCAATAACCATAAGAATAATACCAAAAACGCCAAGAAAACACATGATGTCACTAACGAGACAGCTAAAATATTAAAGAAACAATGAAACATAAATAAACAGATAGACATTTGCCATACAGTCGATTATGTAAGTCTTTTCGCATGGCTAGTCGACGGCTGATATCAGACAATGTAACATTACTGCTACTCTTTTTCTTAGCATATTTAGTATTGACTTTTTTTTCGTCGTTTGAAATATTTGAAGACATAGTCATCGTTCGTTTAGAAGATAATACAACGACGTCTAGACACTCACTCCGTTTCGTAGGTGAAGAAGTATCGCCTTGAATTTGTTTAATTAATGGTACCCAAACGTCCTCAGCAGTAGTCATTTTATATTTGTCTGAAATAAATAAATAAATATTTATCAATATATTAGATCAGAAGTTTTCGATAAGTCATGCTTATTTTGAAACAAATTTCAATCAATCTATACAGTGAAAAATGAATTTATGAAAAATCTTGTGTCTTTGAAGTGGTTTTTATGATAAAAATAGCTTTTTGAAATTTTTCTGTTCATGATCCATCAGCAGATTTTCTATGCCATGTTGCACCAAAAATACTCATTGCAAGTATTATGACATTTATATAAATCGAAAAGAAATCTTTTGTATATATATATATATACTGTTTTGTTGCATTCATTCATTACTGTTACTTAGATGGTTTTACTCTCATTGCTCACTCGTTTTATATATAATCACTTACCTTCTTGTATTCGTATTCATAAATATTACTACGAGAGACCCAAATAACAGTTTTATGAATAACAAAAAAAACATTTTTTGTGATAATAATGGGAAGTAGCAAAAATATATCTGAATATCAAAATAAATTGTTACAACAACAAGAAAAGGGCATTCTGCCTTCACATCTGACCTTACTATAAGAATGAAGTGACGAGCAAATTGCATGATTTATATTTCATATTCCAATCTTTAATGTGCACACTAGAAAATAGAGGTACATAAACTGTCTACGCGTGCGAACACGCGTTCCGAGACATTCCTATGGATCGAGGGAAATCCTCCGAGTTATTCTTCTATTCGGAGAAATCTGTCTTTTATATGGCAGATTTAGCACATATGATAATAGCGCTAAGTCATTTACATACAAAAATGTATAGTACGATTGATATGGTGTCCATTGAGCGAAAAAATCCAATAGCGAAGAGAATTTCAGCGAAAAAATGCGCGAAAATAAATTTTAGCGAAATTTAATTTGAGCAAAAAAATTAATTTAAGCGAAATTGAATTTAAGTGAAAATTAATTTAGGCGAAAATAAACAATAGAGAAATCTCAAAATTTTATTATCAGCAGAAAAAAGTGCTTGTAGATAGTAGCGAATTTTTTTTTTCGATAATATTAGTATGTCTCTGTTTGATGATGAATCATCATTGCTGATCTATGTATAGTATAGTAACTACTATTTGTTCTGCTGTTATCGACCTTGTAATCTGATATATATATATATATATATATTTTTTTTTTGTGTATAATCGTCCGCTAGTGATATTACCGTCTACTAGTACATATATCATTCATGTTGGAATTCATTCACGGTTCATCAATGGTTGTAGCTAAAAAATCTGCAACTGCTCTTTGATTTCTTCATTCAAGTACTATATTTTAAAAACTGTACTTTTTTATATCACTTATTGCTTATGTCTTACATGTCCTTCGATTTAAATAAACTGAAATTTCGCTACTTTAGAATTTGCTGCTTTATTATTCGAAATTTGAGGTAAAAATGCTTTCGCTGAATATTCTCTTCGCTCTTTTTTTTCGCTGAACACCTTTCGCTGATTTGCCACCATACCGTACGATTTAGTAAATCTATAACTATTGGATAAAAATTTTTAACAACGTTTCTATACTTTCTTTTTTTTGGATGAATTTCTGTTCTCCTACAGCAAAAATGTTGGCTCTCTTTTTGTATTTGATCGCTTTGTAAAACAAGTAATTTTCAATTTCATTGCAAAGGCATGTATATAATTTATGATTATGTTACAATATATGCAGTTGTCATATTGACTGCACGTTTTCTTTTGCGAATCATGCCCTGATCGTAATCTTTCATAGTTATTATGTGAATTATAGCCACAATGAGACCAGAATATATTTTTGTTTCTTTCTTCGAAACTATTTTTGTTTTTAATTAAAGTAATTGCTCAATGCCAAGATGAATGTTGATAATTTCTTATGACGTGTAAGAATTAATTAATCATGATTCAGAAATAATTTTCTTATAATTAATAATTGGTATTTCAATGACATGACATTTTAAGCTATTTTGAATTAAAAGTAAGTCTGTTAGTAAATCATCAAAATTGACGACTAGGACAATACGACATTTCTTTTAGAATTCAATCAACCATACACTATGAATCATAGCAATAGAAATATTGCAAAAAAAAAGAAGAAATTCTTCAGTTAGAAATATTCGCCGATAAGATGTCATATATTATTAACTTTAACGTATAGTCTTTCGTATGTATTGCATGTTCATGAAACATGATCATATGTTCACAAAATATCTGCAATATTTATATCTATTTGAAGCGTTGTTTGATTCTGTTCTATAGAAATAATGTGTTAAGCTATTGTATCAGTATCTGACAATGATGGTAAACTCGAATTATCAAGCATTTTATGTTAGTTTTTTTAAATTATTATATAGAAGTTTAGAGTTACTATCGAATTCTGAAAGCAAATCGAGTATATAGTTTATCAATACTTTAGTTTGGAATTTATTTCTTAGATTTTACTTAGAAATATATGATTTGAAGACGAATCCAACGTTAAATGCACATCTGTGGGAATTTTTACTTTGTAGCTAAATAAATTAGATTTTATAATGGATATAATTAGTATTTTCAGATTTTCAATCGATAAAGTAAAATGCTAAAGAAAAGAATTCTTCGGCAATAATATTTATTCTTAAAATTTCGTAATTGTTTATACTTCAGAATAACTCAATTGTGATTGAAGACAATTATGATTGGATTTAAATGATTTGTATCGATGATTAAAATTTTAGCTCGTTTTTGTTGTTGTTGTTGGTGCAAGAATATATGGTGAAAAAAGAAAATTTAAACAAATAAAAAGTGAAAACAATATTTTATTTAGTACGTATGATAACGAACCACATATGTCAAGTGTTGATTAAATTTGTTAATGATAAACAAGAATATTTTCTTTTAAATTTATGAAATACATTGACGGAAACAGGGCTCCGTAGCTTTTCATTCCACACCCTCAAGCAGTTAAATGTGTTTACGTTGAATTAATTTAAATGAAAAAATTTCCTAATAGAAAACTATTGGAAGTGACAATGAATTCGACAATCAAACAAATAGCACGATAAAAAAGAAACATGTAACAATATTTGCAGTTCATCCATAACTTTATAAAAAAATAGTTACAGTGTGTTCAATGAAACATTGTTTGTATCAAAAGGTTGAATTAGTAGCTGTACCGTAATTGGTATCAAAAGTGAGCATCATACGTGAAAAAACGGAATTGGCTGTATCGAACGAATATTGAATGAATGAGCCACTACTGGAAGCTAAAAAGAATCATAGATTTCATAACAAAAAAGAAAAGGAAAATACATGTGTCGCCTATTTGACTACCTTGTACACCAATAGTACAGGAGATACCTCCGCCACTTGCAGAAAAATATTTGTACTGAACAATGCCAGGTGCTGCTTCAAAGAAGACGACTTGAAAATGATAGTATTGTGACGCTTGATTATAATGGCTCATGTAACACTCAAATATTAGAGTACGATTCGGAGCATTCCCTTCTGTACCATAATAGATTCCTTGTGATGTGTTCGCATATATGAATAGGTCGTCCCAATAAGGAAGAGCTGTTACACCAGAGAAGGGTGCAGCAGGCAAAGCAGTTTCTGTGTAAGCAGAAGAACAAAGGCCCAAACAAATGACCTACCGAAGAGAAAAGTGATTCATAATAGTGGATACTATATATGCTTGTTTCTTTTCAATCGAGTAAGTAAATTATAAGCAGACTTACACCGTTTGTTGTTACATAAACAAAACTTGTTGAAGTATTGTAAAGTGTGATATTCCAGGGAAGTGTAACACCATAAAAATTATCATCGACTTGTCCATTGATGCCAGCTGTCCAAACATAATTGCTGTTTGCTAATTGAATACCAGGCGCATTACTGCAAGTACCAGCTAAACAACTTGTATAATTGGATGCCGAGCAATTATGACCAATTGTACCACAATTATTTACATCAATTAACACATTAACACAACCACCGGATGGTGAGGATGCATATGGTGGAACACAATTAGCTAAAATGAAGATTTTTCTTATTCAATTTAAATTGTTAAGCTACAATGTATATCAGTTCTCGATTAGTCAAAGATAGGGGTGTCAATTTACAATTTATTTAATTTAAATTTAACTTCGTGAAAAGTTAATTTAATTTTAAATAAAATTCTATAAAGTTAAATTTGAAATAAATTCAAATTTTTCTCATACAAAAATTTAAATTTAAATATAATAAATTGCTTGGATGGATGCACATCATTGCTACGAGGAAAATACGTGACTTTAACAGTAGTAAATACTAAATGAGAGGAAGACCTAGTATTTTGTGAAACACGATCTGAAAGGAGTGTTNGCTTCATATATCATAATACAGGCTGTCATAGAGAAGCTCAACCGACCATCACTGACAGTGATAGACAGATTCCAGAAAATCAGTTTGATCGTGTTTCACACTTTTAATCCCACAGGGATTGCGCTAAAAGCTTTTAGGTTAATATTTGTTCATAATAGTCAAAATTCCTCTACAGATTGTGCAGGACGCGTCATCTTTCTTTTTCAAAATACTGGGATACTCACAAAAATATATTTAATAGCACAATTCATAGAAGAATGACTAGCTTTAACTTTAGAAAACAGGAAACATACTCAAATTTGACTTTAAATAGTAGCAATCAAGTCAAAAACTATGATTATCCACTAGTTTTCAAAATTCAACTAGTTTGAATTTCAAACAATTTAATTTAAAATTTAGTTAAATTTAAATTTAACTTTTTGAAAATTTATTTCTCGAGTTAATAAATTTTTTGAAATTTAAATGTGACACCCCTAGTCATAGACGCTGTTTTTCAACAGTTTCTTTAGTTTGATATTGAATTAATTTTTTTTTCGGCCGTAATCGTCATACCTGTAGTACCTAAAATAAAAAAAATATAATCATATTAATATCTGACAGCAAAAATACATTATCTTACGTGTACTTGTTGATGACGTAGTCATCTCAATTGTTAGACTACCGGAAGAACTTGTCGGCGGATCTAGAATTAAAATTTAGTCTTTCCCTGATTGTCTTCAACTCTTGTTTTATCCATCAACGCACTACTTAAAAAATATTGAAATGCATCAGAACGAAATCGAGAGAATAGTTAGGTTTTTCAAGCTAACTCATTTCGAAAAATGATATAGGAATTTGGTTAATCTTTAAATTTTTTTTTCTATGCAGAATAATTAGGCACTAACTTGATTCTTGTCGTCTAAGAGTCATATAAATAGCTAACCCTATTCCAATACAGACCATTGCGATTAGTGCTATCAATAATATCAGCCAAAACCTAAATCGTCTAAAATGACAGTAAGTTGACTTTGAATAAGAATTATATAGCGCTTGATATTATCTACCTTTTTTTCTTGGCTTCAATATTTTGTACATCATCTAAGTTTGTTTTAAATTCTTGAGCTTTGCTTGATTTTGTGCCAGATGGGGGTCTAATATGATATGGAGCGTATTGTTCAGTGGTCATCGGTTAAATTTGGCTAACAGATTTAACTGTTTGGTCCTAATTAAAGAGTTTAAAGAGTTCTAGGTGAACATTTTTTCTTATCAGTTATTAAAAGATTATAATTAGTTCCTGTCAGATCAGATTTTACAATGATAAATATTTTAAATAATGAGTATCGCTAAGTTTTGTTTTTTTTTCGCTCCCTTTACAAAATAATCGTCTGAAAGAATATCATCTTACTTGCTTAAAATAAGTTATATAATGTTCACGAGTCTGTTTTGTTCCCAATTGTGTAATGAGAGGATTTACGATAAAGAAAATTTTGCCATTTAATATCAGAGCTTTTTTTCTTCTTCGCTCATCATTTCAAGCTTTTTCAATGCGAATAAACTCGGAGACAGAATTCAAAAGAATCCTTAAATAAACTATTTCTTTCATGGTTTCACTCACTTTCTGAAATCTTGGTACTCGCTGTGGCTGATATGCGTTACTTTTTCCATTGATCCTCGGCGTTTTGTTTTATTTACAATGGTATCGATCGCGTTGGGTTTGTGTACTCAGATATGAAATAATTTAAATCAATCAACTTTTATACCTTTTTTTACTGCGATTATCGCGAAGTGACTTCTTGTGTAATCAGCACTGCCGCGTGATTTTTGATTTGTATAAAGTATATTTTTTTGTTGCAAATTAAGTAACAATTGAAAGTAAACTGACGATAATGCTTGAAATCAATTATCATAGCATTCGATGAGAAAGGAATGTGTTTGTTTTGCTTAAATTCATAATGGATTCACAAAGTAACAGTATTATTTTAACGGTGCAAGCTGAACTCATGCAATTGTTCAAAAATGAAAGTATTCTTTTGACGCTTCAACGATAAAAGGTTCTCGTCTGTGCGAAAAGTTAAAATTCAAATGCAATTAAGAACAATCAAGCTAAACATGTTAATTGTGTTGATTGCTTTAAATAAATTGATTCTATTTACTAATCAGTTATTTTAACAAGTCTTATACACGTGTATATTAAAGTATATACATCGATAATTTGTGCTATAGGTATTTATCTATAATGCAGGTATATGTCGATGAATCTTGCACTCTTTTATATCATTCAATGGATCGATAGATACTAGGACAAAAAAAAAACTCAATTATTCTTCATATTCAGATAAGTATCCGATGAAAATAATAGTAGCATATTTTAAGCAGATCTTTAATTTCATGAGATTGGAAAACTAAAACAAGATTTTTACTCAACGTTTAATTATCTGCAAGTAAAACGACGAAAGTGATGAGGTGTCAACTGTTTCTTATATGTTGTCTTTTATGTTACTGTGTGATTTCGATTTACGTTGAGTAGCAAGTATGGTTTGCATTGATGTGGCACACGTAGTACATTATAGGCTTTGGTTATGAATAGATCTGTGTGATATTAATTAGGACACAGTGTATGTGAATTATATTGTGTAAGTGTGATGATAATAATAGATGTATTTGTGTAAGTTTGTAAATGTATTGCTATGAGCGATACTCATCGATTGACGCAAGAAAAATCTAACAGAGTGAGCGCACTGACAACTTGATTTACCTTCTCATGTTCTCTCGGTGCAATCGCTTACGATACTCATCAAAAACTCAAACTCTTCGAAATCTCAGCTATGATCAGGTTTCAATTTGAAACGATTCATTCGAACCGAATTCATACATAGAATTGTTTCACTATGCTACGGCTTATTTAGTTTGATTGTAAGTGGGCATGCTAGTTTTGCAAATATCAACTACGGTAAAGATATTAAATGATCGTCAGTACTCAGGATTTGTTGAAAATATTTAAACTTACAATGTCCTTGCCTATAGCCTATGACACTGAACGTATCATGGAATCAATAGAACATTTTTATATATTACAACTTCTATGATATAGATTTCTATACTTTTTATCCTCCGTATTATATTACTTTAAATAATATGAATTTCTTAAAGTTTGCAACGATGGAAAAGATTCAGATATTGATGAAATCCGTGTATAGAATGGAACTCGATTTTTTTCTTGATATTATTTTCGGATAAAATAATTACATACAGTTCTGGTAAAATAACGTTAAATAGGATTTTATCGAATCACATTTCAGGCAACAATTCTCCATTTTATATAGCTCTAAATTTTCTAGTTCTATCTTTAAGCATATTAATAGCAATGGTTAAAATTAAATTTACTAAATAAAATTACAGTGATCTTATTTATAGAACATTATTTAGTTTTAGAAAATCAATTTTTTCAACATATTTCTTGAGTCTACAGCGTTGAAAACATTTCTGTAGATACTAGACAAACAATATATTATTTTATATTCCTACGGACAACAAATTCAAAATGATACAATTGATATGATTGAGTATTTTTTACATCATTACAGTAAATACAACGTGAATTCATTGACTATCATAAGAATTCTAAAGTGGAACGTTTTCGATATCAAATGTTTTATTTAATATTCGAACATCTCGATCGTTGTCTTGTATGAGATATTTTTTCAGTTCTCAATACGCGTTTTCACTGTCTTGTCAATAAATTATTCCCACTTATCTAAATCTAGTTTTGAGTATTATTATAAATTTATTATCGTAAAAAAATTAACTCAAATTATTTTCTATTGATAACTCATTTATTCGACTTCTATCAGTAATGTTTGAACGGACGAATGAACGCCGAACATAATTTATCTAAAGCTGAAAAAAATGTATCTCTCATTGATAAAGAATGTTCTACAATTAAACAGCTTCGTTGTCTATTTGCTTTATGTTCACAAATAGAAAGTTTGTCAATACATATAGCAGAAGCTAATGAAGATATAATTATATAATTTTTATTTTCAAAACTAAAGAAGAAAAATTGTCGGATCATTAGCCAAGAAAAAATGACTTGATAATTATTCGCTAGAATTATATAAATGGAAAGTCTAATAATGATGTTGACTAATATTTCTATGCAATATTGAATCTCGAGATGTTCAGGAATTGATGAATAATAAAAGTATCTTTAAAATATAGATATTCATATTGATTTACATTTAAAATAAAATAAACTGTGTACATACTGAAAATGAGAAATCTCTAGTAACCGATAGGTATTCTCTCAATCATGATTGATAAACAGCGAAAGAATCGATTTGATCTGTTTCAACATGGCAAACAAAACTTGTTTTTTCTTCATACCTATGATGGGAATGAACTCATAAATATAAATGAGCTTCGAAAAGCCTTGAGTTGATCATATTACAGGTTATCTTTAGTATTATAATAAAACAGGGTGCGCGTGTGGCTAGGAAATAAACAGCACCCTACCCACGCTCAAAACCACCCACACCCACACCCTCAAGATTAATTTCCAAAGAATAAAAATTTTCGGAATAAAAAGAAACACACATCAATTTATCAATGTTGGTTGATTTAATTACCATTCAGTCCAGCTACTACGTTTATTAATGCTGGCATAGGCGGTGGAGCCTGTAGGCTCCCGAGGCTTGAGCCTACCCCAGTTTCAAATAGGGTAGGCTTGAAAGGCTCACATTAGCACAGATAAATGCTTGGATAGACTCAGTTATAATATACAAATCTTTCATTGTTATTTAGTTTTCACGTATGACTGACTGACAATGGCAGTAACAGATGGCGCATTGTTACAAAGTTAGTTCATATTTTCTTTATCACCGATGACAACTCGAATTCAGTAAGGTATTCATTGAACTTTGTTGGCATCGATACCCGTAGAGAATTCTCCGTTTTTAATATAAGAGTTTTATTTTTGTAAACTTTTACTCAAAATAAATTTTGAATTTAAGATATTTCGATAAATAGTACTCCTTTCATCTACAATGCCAGCTAAACAAAGTCAAATAATGTCATTTTCCCAAAATAACAGACGCAAGAGAATTAAATAGTGTCAATCAAATTTCGTCGTCTGTTGACATTTCATCAAACAATTCAAATGAAACTCGAAGAGAAACAAGATTATGCACAGAGATATCATCACAAGTCAACTCATCAGCTTCACCAACATCAAGTTTATCGACGCTATTTTTATCATCATTAATTTCACCAACACCAACGTCATCAACGTTACACTCATTACTACCACTTCCCTATCTCGCTTACCTAGAAAATTGAGCCTACCCTAGAGAGAAATCGTTCCGCCTCTTATGAATGCTGGTATACTCCCTATCATCCATTGACATTAAAAAAACACTAAGTTGCTTCTATAACTCTTTCATGCCGCTTACTGATTGTTTAATATTATGCAACCTTTTTTATGATGAATTT
Organism: Rotaria magnacalcarata; assembly: GCA_900239745.1. Lineage (NCBI taxonomy): Eukaryota > Metazoa > Rotifera > Eurotatoria > Philodinida > Philodinidae > Rotaria > Rotaria magnacalcarata. The sequence goes on from OENM01000790.1 coordinate 20,925, forward strand.
TCGATGCATCAATTAAATTCAATTGTTGAATTACTTTGCTTCAACGGAATTTAACAGAAAATTTGAATTTTTCCACATGATAAAATAATCATTTTTATCTATTGATTGACAAAAAAATAGAGTCTTCAATCAAACTAATGCATAAAAGAAACAACTGATTAGCTCCTAAAAACTATCATAGTCAATGCTGGCACAAAAGAATACCCAAATCTTATATTCTTGCTCCGAATTAATTATGTGGTTGTATCATTCAATGAGGTTAGTTTTGCTCAGTCACTCTACGAATATTCATTTCAGCTAACTTTCGACTTCGATGGTCAACGGGAAGTAACTTCTCATACATAGCCAATGAACGTTGATAATAATCAAGCGCTTTCATTCGGTTAGTTTGATTTTCATAACAAGCTCCAATATTATTCAAATTTCTGGTCACATCAATATCATCACACTTACAAAACCTCTCGTAAAATTTCAATGCTTATTCATGATAATCGAGAGCTTCGCCGCATTTAGTTTTCTGATAAATAATACCACCAATACGTGTGAGAGTCTTAGCAGCATCATTGTGACCAAATGTATCGAATTTCTGGTACATTTTCAATGCTCTTTGATAATAATTTAGAGCTTCATTGCTTTTTTGTTTTTCATCAAGCACAAGACCAATGTTTCCAAGATCTGCGGCAATATCTATAAGACAAAATCCATCGAGTTTTTCTCGAATCTCTAGTGCCCGTTGATAATATTTGAGAACATCATCAAGGTCGTTCCGTTCGTGAAGAATATCGTCAATCCTATTGAGAGGATCACTATAGTCTAAGATTCGTGGTGAAGTACTGTTGTTCATTAGATTGCATGCAAGTTCATAATATTTTCGAGCTTTGTCAAATTCACCTTTGCCTTGATACGCCCGACCAATATGAAACTCAATCCAAGCACGACTATATTCAGCAATATCAGCAAACACAATACTTTTATCGATTTCTTTAATATCGCATTGAATATGGAAAAGAACACATACGATAATCGATCTGTTAACCCTTAGAAGCCGGAAGGCCTTATCGTCAGAAATTGGATAAACTAACCAGTAAAATAGAAGTTCTAAGACTCCAATAGGAATTAATAATAATAATAATAAATTTTCTTAAGAAGATATAGAATGTCCCTTGGAAAGGACATCCGGTCTTAGCAGGCGAAGCTTTCACTATTCTCAGTTCATGTAAAAAGAGTCTTTTCTTTGAAATAATTTTATTTATATGTTCGTTATTACTTAATAAGACCAATTGTAACAGCATTTTACATTTTTTCAAAGTTTATCCACCCTCTATTTCAAAATAAGGTCTGACGGTGGAGTCCTCCGACTATTGTGTAGGCAGTATTAGTGAAGAAAAAACCGTTATCTTATGATCGCACTAGTGGTTTTGATTTATAACAACAGCAGCTACTGAATGCTTTACGAGAGCAAAATCAAGACTATTGGAAGGGTTCAGGACTGAGACGAGATGGATACCTCCACTGAAAACGGGAGAAGATATGGGAACTATTGAAATTTTTCGACAACGGATAGAAGAACTAATGTTTCCTTGATGCTCCTGCGTAACAATGTTTAGTATGATAAAAAATCACCGAAAACTAGCTGATGTAATAAAAAAAAAATTAATTTTTAATCCGTTAAGACCGAATGTCCCTTCCAAGGGACGTTTTCTTTATGACTTCGCAGTTCATCAATAGATCAATCAAAACATCTTTGGATGATTTCGTACGATAGAGTAATGATGTCTCGAGAAGATACCACTTGAAAAAGTAAATCTTCTTCCATTATTCATCAATAGAAAAACATTTCAAAATAAAAAATTGATATTTAAAAAGTTATCAGCCTTAAAAAATACATTGTTTCCTCTGACAATTACTTAGATTTGTGTCTACTCGTTTTTTATGATCAACCAGATCATTTGAGTCGACGAAAATAAAAAATATTATGTATACACCATTATTGCGTGTTTTATTCAAATTTTCAAAATGTCCCTTGGAAGGGACATTCGGCTTTTAACGGTTAATTGGTTTCGTTGAAAAATGTACTGCCATTGGTTTGTTTCTACTGGTCGATAAATATCCATTTGTTGATACGAGTTTTCCTTGATTTTCTTTTAGTCTTTCAAATTCTTCGTTCTCTAGTTTCATGCCACGATAAACATGCGGAATATTATCTTCTGGTGATAAGATCTTTTCATGTTCATGTCGAAGACTTTCAAAAATATCATCCATATAAAATCGAAATACATAAAGAAAACCAATGTCTTCTGTTCTCAATGCTTTATTGATTAACTTATAAACAAAACACTGCTTTGTATACCAAAATATGGCATCTTTTGGTTGGTATTTCTTCTTTTGCTCGTTGATTCCGTGGCATACGTGTGACAGCATAATGAAAAAGTTGAAACCAAAGAAATTCTGATGATTCCTTTGATAAATCTTTTGTTGATTTTTCACGTTGATCAAAAAACGAAAATGCTGGAATTTGTCTATTGGCAAAATTAACTTGCTCTTTGATTGATTGCCGTAAATCGTCGAATTGGGCATAAACTCCAGTGATTTTTGAACATTTGCTTAATAACTGTTCATATTGATCTGTTTTTCTACTAAAAATAAAAATGGAATCAATTTGAGGAAGTGATGAAGTTTGAGCTAAAATTTCTGATGCAATTAAAAAGATTTTTTCTGTTTCGACCAACTTAATATATTTAACGCATTCATCAAGATCAGTGGTGAAAATGACAAAATCATTCATGGAACGAATTCGTTCTTTCGCTGCTTCAATATCGTCATCGGATCCAATGCGTGGATCAAACCAAATTATTGTTATACTTTCTTTATTTTTCTTATCATTTAATCCAATTAATAGTTGGATAACTCTTGCGGCGCTTGATTTTCCTTCACAAATGCTTGTGTCATAACTAAATTAACATAAAATATTCATTACCATTACAGACATCGTCGGATTTACAAACAAAATAGAGTTTATGCAGAATATCGTTCAATAAAAACGATGAGGGTGCGTGGGTGTAGGTTTTCATCTATAATGACACCCGCACCCACACCCTCAAGTAAATAAATAAATCACATAGAGAAATAAATCTTCGTAGTTCCTCATAATTCAAGCATATTATCAATATTTTTTAAATTAGTTTCGACTTAATCGATTGCTGGAAAGCAAAAGCTGAGAGTAGCGAATTAATTTATTTTATTTGATGATATAAATCGATCTGTTTTCCATTGATTAATTTATACTTTCGAGTAACCGTATAGAATTAGCTTTGTTCCGAAAAATTTATCGTTACGAGTGCCATTTGAAAAGTCTCGTTGCTGAGATGAATTATTGATATCATGGTAGCTTAACATACTACTCTCTAAAAAGTTGTATCTTCTTTTACAATTTCTTCAAAATAGATTTTTGTAAACTTGAAGATTTATCTTGTTTTAGATTTTTGACTTGAAAAATTCAGAATAGATACGTAACCTGAAGAGTCCCTTGGTTAGGGCGAAACGCATGTCATGGTAGCTCATTCACACCTTCAAGATCAAAAATGAAATCTGGATGATTTACGACTCTTCATAGTTCAAGAAACAATCGTTACATAGAATTTTAATACGTCATTAGAAAAATCGAACCGTCCATTTTCAGATAAATCTGAAGGAATTCCATAAGAATGCACAGAAGAGTAACGACTTCGTTTATGTTCTTTACACTTCACGTAATTTCAATCGGTTTTGGAATCAGTGATCATTGGCTATTCACGGTTACAGGAAAAAAAAGTAACAAAAGAAAAATATTAACAAACGAATGATATCATCAGCATACTCGACTCGTTTCAGCATTAAAAAATTAGAGCGATTACGTGAAAAGAAGTGTCGACAGTTGTTGCTATCGTACATCATCGATAAGCTGAGAAATTGTAGAATATGCTTATTAGATAGAAAATAGCAAATATCAAGATGAAGAGAAGCGTGCTCTATGCGTCGTAAAAACGGTGAAATCAAACTGATCGCAATATTTTTCATTTTCAAATCAAAATCTAAATAGGCACAGACCAGTAAAAGCACTTTGTTTACATTTGACTTATATCTATCAATCAAACGGTATTTACCGTTTCCGAAACTACACAATCGAAAAGAAATAATTTATGAATTTTATCGTTAATATGAATATCAATTTGAAATGCCAAAAGCAACTCATACAGATACGAATAGTGTATAAATAGTGCTAAATAGAGTAAGAAATAAGAAGATGACGATATTAAAAAAACCAAATGTCCTTGAAATCACAATATGCATTTGAAAAAATCTTATACCAAACACGTTCGTAGACTCGGATCTCATCGCTCAGTGAGCAATAGTAGTATGATAGCAAATGTACGAAACCTTGCACTATATGTAGATTATCATAATGAATATGATCATTTAAGAATAGAGGTAGGGCTATTAAAAATGATTCCTTGGTAACTAAATAACAGATGTGCATACGTATAAGCTTTCGTACGACACCTAAACTCGTACCAATAATGAAATATTTAGAAAGCGAAGCAACTAAAGTCTATCATCGATTCGTTATCCGTTCAAAGAAATTGAAACAATCGATAAATATTTTTTTGGATGGTCAAACGATTGAAATATCCTGAAAGCCCCAACCATCAACCGATGTCCTGACAATCGAAAGTGTTATTAACAACAGTATTACGAAGATGTTTTTATTTTATTTGAATATACCTGTTATGTCAGGAGATATCTGTTCTGCCATAGGTATGTTCTCGCTTCTTCTCTCGGTTTCATTCTATCGCGTTTACAATCATTCCATTCTTCTTCTCGTATCTATTTTATTTGAGTGAATGTTAATATTTGAAGAAATGGAATGATTTGTGGATGAGAATGTAATAATAAGAAGAAGGCGAAATAAAGAAGACGATGCAACAAATGCTTCCCCATCACACGAAATTGATGAGAGAGTGTTGTGTGTTGCTTCCGGCTAGTGTGCCATCTGCTACATCTTCTTTATTTCGCCTTCTTCTTATTATTACATTCTCATCCACAAATCATTCCATTTCTTCAAACATTAACAATCACTTAAATAGAATAGATACGTGAAGAATGGAATGATTATAAACGTGATAGAATGAAACCGAGAGAAGAGAGAACATACTTATGGCACGACAGATATCTCCTAATATAACAGTACTTTTCTACATATTGTATTATTTTTTCTGTCTTTGTACCCAGGTCAAACAAACAGATGAAATCATACGAAAAATCATAAAGTCAGATCATCTTATCAATTCGTACTGTAAGATTTCTGTATGCTTACAAGAATCTTACAGTACGAATTAATGCGATGATCTGGCTTTATGATTTTTCGTATGATTCAATCTGATCTTACAAGATCTGTGTCTGATTTTTTTGACTTGGATAATACTCCCGAAATAGTTCATCGAAACACTTTGAAGTGAAAATTTGTAATTATAAGAATAAAATCTGATTGGATAAATCAATGAGAATACTCTCTATTTTTATGTTAAACAATGAATTAAAGCATTCTTTTATTAACGATACATTTCAAAACACTACTAATAAAACTGCTAGGTAATGGCGCTATCTGCGACCACTACCTCTCTCTTTGTTCTCATATCTTCTATTGGTCAAGAGACCTAAGCCAAGTTGTATAAGAAGAAGAGAAGTTAGAGCGTTGAATAAATAAAGTAGACATGTTAGTGTACAGACTAACAAAAACTATAGGTCATCGTTGAAGTAATTTCCTCCGCTTGACAAGAATAAAAAATTGAAGGATCAATGCGTGACCCAATGTTTGATGGATCAGTGTTGTTGATTAGACATTCCTATGAATGACAATATACTATTCAGGCAATATTCTCTTTTTCTTCTTCCCATGTCGTTCATTTTTATTTTTTTATTTTTCGTCGATGACCTTTTTCTTTGTCTTGTTCGATTGACCCTCTGCATCGATACGTTGCATCCTCAATGTTCTATGCTTCTGTTTTCTCTCTTATTGTCACTTCGTGTTGTTTTTTTCATTATTTTGTATTCAAAGAATAGCTGTCATTTATACGTTTATGATGAAAACATATGTGCCATTAGGTTTATAGGTTGAGAAAAACAAATGCTTAACAGATCATATTAGAATAGTGCTCAAGTGAAAACGAAATTAGTCGGCCTGATCGATGGATATACAAGTTAAAAATGTGAGCAGCTTTTTCTTTAATTTGTCTCTGGTCAAAGGTCGACTACGCTGATTTAAAAGTGTAAGGTAAATAGTCTATAAATCATACTAAAGTGAGATTGGTAATCATTATTTTGTATGGCAAGTTTGTTCTACATTTCTCTCGATTAAGGTCACCGATTAATATGCGTCTTCACTATTTAGGCAGATATTTTATACAGCTTTTAGCTTCTAATACTATAGGAGAGTAGTATATCTATGAATAATAGACATGAGAGACTACGGTATTGCTCGATTACAGACATTAGGAATTAGTTAATGGGTCCGTTATCAATCTTAAAAAATGAAGTTTTAACTTTCAAACGTGAACATTTCGAATATCGTTTTACTTCATTCGCATCGTTTGATGTGGAGAAAGTCAAGAGTGTATACGATTGAGAGGGTGCGATTTTATATCATTTTGCTTATCCATATTTCTAGAACTTCTAACTCCTATGTACATCACGCCTGTATCGATTTATATGAGATTTTAAACTGCCGAGTAACGATGCCAATTGAAATTTCAAATTTCATGCTTCACGCTATCAATCGGAATGAAATCTGAACTTGATTTTTCTTCCAATCAGACCTACACAGAAAGTCTGTTTTGAAACATAAAATGTTTTCATTTATACGTGTAGTATAGAAGGAAAATAGACCATCTGCTGACACTAAAATTTACTTGATTGAATAGACAAAATCGATGATTTGCATAACCTATTTTTCAATTTGAAAATCTAGATCTATGGCTAATTTACTAAAGCAGATTGATTCGCATAGTCGAATAGAACTACAACGAAAAAAATTAATCATTTTCATATACATTAGCATGGTAGGCATTTTTCGATGAGCTTTGTTTGAGTTTTTTAGCTTATATGTCTGTATACATAGGGATCAGCTATACTCATCTTGATTGGTGTTAATATAGGAATGGTATTGGAAGCGGAGCCAATTCGTCCAAAATTGGAGCAAGCAAGCAATGAACTCACTGAGAAAGTCTGGGAAAAAATAAACACAGGTTTATACGAAAGTGAGTCTTTTCTTTTCTGCTTTCGAAATATTTTATTCTTGTTCCTTTGATTTGAAGTCGTAGTTTCTTGTATAACTATAGTCATGATTTGATTTTACCAATTTTTCATAAACCTAGATTGCTGAATCATATAATCACAGTTATTTGTTAGTGATTCTTGCAAACTTAAGCATATTCAACATACACTGAGTAATTTTGTTTTTTAAATTAAAGAGTATCTTTCGTTTTCATAGCTTTTGTTGACATCTTTCTGGATGCCATTATCCTTTATTGTGTAATTAAACGAGATCGTATCGCTGTACTCATCGTAAGTGAACATCTCTTATTCATGCTCAATATAAATTGTCCTCAATTAGTTTGCATGGGTCTGTGTCGCTCAGTTAATTCTGCCATGTATTACTTCTGTATTTGGTATTATTACTGTTGACCGTCTAATGCCAACACTCCAGTCTAATTACGATAGTGATCAATCAACAACTATAAACAATTGGAATATAGCAATGATTATTGTTGGCTTGATTATTTTGGTTCTTGAGGTACGAAACCTTTTTCTTCGGTCGTTGTAGTCAAATGAGTGTTTTGTTTAGGTTGTGAAAATCGTTTTCATGTTTAAATTATCCAAATCATTGAAAAGACAAAATCATCACGATACGTGTGAAAAACCTGCAATAGTTTGACTGACGTTCTTCATTGTCATACACAATATTGATTTCTTTCCTATATCTTCATCATTCGCACTTTTGTTCTGTATACTGTTTTCAATTATTAAAAGCAATCTAAACAATAGAATGATTTTTATTGCTAGCTGCACAAATTTTGGTTTGTATTTACAACGAGTGTCGGCATGAGACTTTTTTCATATGGGTTTAGATGTATCGACACTTGAAGTCAAATTCTTTAAGTAGTATCATCTTTGAATTTTGTACAATTTTTCTCCAAAATATATAAGAGGGAACAACGAAAATCATTATTCATCTCAGTTGAAATATAGAACGTATCATTTTACGGAAAAAAATTGCTTTTTCTATTTGGAGATTACCATGGTTAAAAATGTATTGATATTGTCTCATAAACTACCATGAATTTATGAATTGTACTCGCGAGGGAAGGTCACCAATTGTTCAATCGCTTTTCGGTTGAAACTATCTGCCTAAAATAGTACCAAAACAATTTTGGGCAGATAGCTCATTGTTACGAAAATATTCCATTTGTAAAGTATGGATTTTACAGTGTCAAGAGTCGCCCTCAGGAATATTAGGAAAATTTATTTTCAAATTTCGACCTGCAACTTGACGGCTTGAGGAGAACAACTTTTTGTGAATGTTTCAGATCTTTCACGTGTCAGTTATTGTGAAATTTGTATTTCAAATAACGTAGCAGATTTTATGAAACGAATAAGTCGAAGACCGAACGCTTTCACAAAAGGTGAGACGTACTTCGGTGTAAAATTTCAAGTCGAAAATCAAGTTCCTGAGGGGGACCACGGCAATATAAGAACTATATCATATAAATTGAAGATTTTCATAACAATAAGCTATCCATCTAAAATATTCATAACTCTTTTAGGACTGTATAGTACAAATAGTTTCAATGGAAAAGAGTGGGTGGTGTGGATGTGGTATTCTAATCCAAACCACGCATATCCACACTCTCATTTTACGAAATATTTTTTGAATTATACATCTAGGATTAATCTATAAATATATTTTTAAAATATCGTAGATAGTTTTGTGGGTATGGGTGTAAGGGTCATCGTCTTTTTTCTCTGAATACACCAGTACCATAACACTCACGACTGAGATAAATACTTTCATAATCTTAACCACTTTGTAGAGTAAATCAAAAGCTATCAAATGAAACCTGAATGAATCTGATTACTGCAACCATTCTCGAGAAATTGAGAAAATACGAACTGCACTGAGGTATTGAAAAAAATTTGATGCTGTTGCAGAGGGTGAGAAAAGTCGATATTATGTAAAATTTTTTTGTAAAGTTTTTGAATATTAAAAATTTGGATCTACATATAAAAATGAATGGTCTTTTACACTAAATAGGTTAAACGAAAAAACAAATTTCTCCGGCCGACCCCTGTGAAGATGTTCAGTCTTCTCGTGGAATCTCTCTCAAGAGTTGAATATAAATATTTGCACGGCGATTATTAATTGAATCAATGTTAACAACAACAAATGAAAGTTTATAGAGATGAAAGTATTCTAGATTCATTAGCTATTCAAATAATTGAATTTGTTTCGATGAAGTTATTTTAAGCAAAAATAAAAGACAAAAAGAATAAAATCTTTCTCGTTTTCTTTTTCTATGAAAGGAAACTCAAAGAAATATTATCAAATAATTGTCAGCAATTAACAGATGAATTCTTACTTAATTTACTTGAAATTTTTATTTATTTATCGATGTTTCGAGTTTTCTCTAACTATTCTCTTCAATTTTATTAAAATAAAAATAAAAACTTAACTCAACTACATCTACTATCTAGAGATGAATTCAATCTATGAGATCAAAATTTGATCTGGAAACAAAATAGACACGTCAAGTGTCCTGCTAGGAGCTCTGACGCACACCATCTTATTCACAGTCAAATATCAGTGAACAACCTATGATCGAATCATCTTCTTTATTTTGACTTATATACAGTGTGAAAAGAAAACATGTTTAACAACACGATATTTGGTTATTTTTAATAGACAAGATGTTCGCAAATAAAATTCAAATGATTATATTTTTAATATACAAACCCTTTAGAAAAAATAAATGCATAGTTTTATTCTTTAACCACAATTCATTTTTTAATTTAGATAAATTTATTTTGTACATGTAGATTCATTAAGCGTGATCCGCACACACATATTGAGATATTGATAATTGAATTTATCACAATGTACGTGTGTGCGCCAGGATTATGTCTTAATTACTATCACACGAAAGAGAGCGAGAGAGAGAGCAACAAAATGGAATTTTCTCCCTTAATAATTTTTTTGGGGGTATAAACATGAATGACTTCCTAGCGTGAAATCATTCAATTCTTTTTTTAATTATCTATTTCAATATTAATTTTATTTGTTCTAGATTAGAATTTCTTAACAATATAATATGTTGACTAAGTAAGTGTAAAACATCAAAGCGGGTAAGAATTATCCTTTCTATCTTATTTCTTTTTGAGATAGAGATTAGTGTCTCGGATATATGTCAGGTCTTCTGGATAGACCCTAAACACAGGACAGGAAATCACTCTGATGTCTGCGACACACGACTGAGCTACTAGCACACTTGTTGACATATTGTATCAGGTGGGTACGTGCTGATGATATTAGTCTGTTCCACACGTGCATGAGCACTACGCTCGCCACGGCCCCATCAAGATGGTGCTCAGGCGGGCGTGCACGCGAATAAACTAACTATCAATTGTTTTCTTTCATTGTACTACGATTTATTTCAAAGAGAAAGAACAGAAAAAATATTCAATCATCATGATGAGTTCAATTCAGAGAAAAAACTTGAACACGATGATTGAACATATCAGCGATATAGAGATTGCTGTGTCGATCGAATGACAAACCGGTGGGCCAGTTGAGTTGATTCGGCTGTATTCCTTCACTGTTTCCACCAACAATGGGACTCCCCTGTGTGACTCCTTTGGGCCAACGCATGATCCGAAGATTCCCACCATCAGCCACATAGACACTGCCCAATTGATCGACAATCACTCCATACGGAAAAGATAGTTGCGTAAAACCATCTCCTTGCCCTTGACCACCAGCCACGACAATGCCTTGCTTTGCATTCTCCACCCATTTCATCACACGATGATTATTCCAGTCAGAGACATACAGTGAATGATCTCGATCGACGAATACGTAGTATGGGTCAGAGAGTTGATCGAGACGATTTCCATTTCCATTGCCACCTGCAACCACTGTCCCTTGAATTTCTCCTCTTCGATATCGTTTCACTTCATATTTTTGACTGTCAGTGACATAGAGAGATCCATTCTCGTCCATTGTCAAACCCTACAGTCGATCTTCGAGATGATCGTTTCTCCACTTGCCCCATTTTGACGAGGCCATCGAACCACTCTTTTATTCGATCCATCACAGATGATGAGACTATCTCTCTCTTTGTCGACAATCACACCTAATGGGTAAGACAATTGATGAGCCCCACTTCCTTCTCCATTTCCACCGGCAACCACTTGACCACTAATCGCACCCCATTTCCATTCAACAATACGTGCATTCTCCCGATCAGCGACATAGACAGTTTGATCATCATCAACATACAAACTCCATGGATAAGAGAGTTGATTGGTTCCATTGCCTTTTCCATTTCCTCCAGCCACAGTCAAACCATTCTGTGTCCATTGGGCATTGCCGGGAATATTGGGAATTACTACAACAAACGAGACATAGAATCGTCGTCAAATAGATCCTCTTCGTAAGAGATAAAGTCACATCGAATGAGCCCTTATCAAACATCTATGAAAAGGATTTTCTTTGTCGTTTGACATTAAAAATAAAAATCATCATGTTTTCAAACGATTTTTACTAGTTTTATCTAAGATCTTTTGTCTTGTAAAGAAGTCTAAGGCTGTCAGCAGAAATGTATTTTAGACTTCTACGTAGTTATATCTCAGTAAAACCTATCTATAATGAGCTAACATAGCTCTATAGGGAACCTTGAGACCTCCATAAGAAGTTCTCGTCGTGGTTTCAGAGGGATTTGTCACAAGTTTCCAACGGAGAATTAATTTGAATGGTATTCGAAGCAGCACAACAATGACATGGATCAAGAGAAGTTTTTACAGGATCAGCGAGAAAGGTTTTTAGCGAGTCTAGATGAGGATCTTCGCGAGAAGAAATTGAACAAAACAAGAATGCTAAACAAAAAAACTCGGGTGCCAGACGAAACATGTGGAATGCTTTACAGGATATCTGGGATGCTAGAAGCATTATCTGCTATTTTCGAGATGCATAAGCGGTTAGTGAGGACGTGATCTTTGATACTAGAAATATTATCACGTAATCTCGAGGCTTGATGTGGCTGGAGAGTTCGATTCGATGCCGGGTGTGGGTGTGGATTTTGATTCTGATCTTCCCGCACCCACACCCTCAAGGTAATGAAGAACTGTATCCCAAGATAGATGGCATAAAGCAAGTTTCATGTGATTAGGAACAATTATTACATTGTGTTTCACATTTTAATTGCACAGGGATTGCACTAACAGATTTTTACGGTTTTTGGTGGTCCAGAAATATGAGCGCAGAAGTTTTCATTAATAAATTTCTAGTTGTCATCTAAATAGTAGATCCAAATTTTGAAAACATTCTTTCTCGTAGCACAATCAAGGGTGTCAGAATATGACGAATATGTTGACGATGGTCACAAAAACTTAGGTGATCACTCGATATTATATTCGGTATGAAGTAAACATTTTATGTCTTGAAATTTGGTGGTCACTTTTCTACACTGATGTAGTCGACTCTCAAGAAGTCTCACTTGCTAGTAGTTACAGTTCATGCTTTCGATATGTATATGTTAGCGTCCAATCTTTGATTCAGGCCAACTTTAAATTCGACTAGGCGAATTTCTGATTGAACTAGGCTCATCCGAGATTGTCCTAAATTCAATATTGAACGCTAACATATACATATGGTAAAAGATTCCATTTTAGTGTTCAAGTTTTTCCATCTGTTACTTCATGTAATTGTGGCAATATCTTGGTATTAAGAAAACTAAAAGTATGACGCCTAGCATTAAAATCGAATATAGTGGCTCATTTTTTCTTGCTATCGACAGCCGAACAATTATACGAATTAAGATTTCTTTGAGTTCAAGTAAATAATGATTTAAAATAAAAAGAAAACATCAGACTTATTAATTCTTGTTAAGAGATTATATCACTATCGAAGAAAATCATGCAAAACAAAACTTGTATACTGTTGTGTATTACCTGTTCTTATTTATTGAATGAAAAGTTTTAAAAGTGCTCCCCATTCATTCTTAGTATCACCGTATATAGAATGTAATAGGCTGAAATATAATTTTTTACTATTAGAACTTACGCCAGTTAAGAGTTACACATTGTATGACTTCTCGCAACTGCACTAATGCACTTTTCTTAAAATAAGTATGTTGTTAAATGATAGATTTAAACATATCCGCTTTTCGCCGACTAAGTCAAGAATTTCAACTGGTTCCAAGTCTGCTCCATACGCTTGGTTCCCATAGATACCATACTGGTGCTGCTTATTCTAGTCTTTAATAACATGAACGAACTGATGTTTTTAACTTATTTCAATATTTGATCTATTTTTAATGAATATTTACTACATAGACTTTGGAGGGCGAAAGTCAGTATGTTTCTACATATGTTAAGTACACGGTTGCCAAAAATGTTTTTCCAGGAGAGTAGCAACATGGTTTTAAGGTGAACACCTAATGAATTCTATACCAAATGAAAGCCCGTCAAAAATGGGATCTAGGGGTATATTTTAATGTTCTATAAGAGAGGTCTTAGAAAGTATAGAAACAAATATCGAGCTTTTTGAAAATCTGTTATGTTCGTATCCATCTCGATTACAAGCTATCAGAAAAGCTAACGATCGGCATACAGATTATTGATTCTTTTTATTCATTATTGTGCCAGATTCATAAAAAATAAACATTGGTTCGATATATCCGTCATTCTTTAACTATTTTTACTCAGGATTTTATCTTCGAAAAAATGTCTTATTAGTAGTAAATTCATCAAATTTTCTGAAGTTTCACAGTTCAATAGCTTGACCCTCTCTTATAGAACATTAAAATATACCCCTAGATCCCGTTTTGACGGGCTTTCATTTGGTGTAAAATTCATTAGGTGTCCACCTTAAAACCATGTTGCTACCCCCCTGGAAAAACATTTTTGGCAACCGTGTACTCTTAGTTAATTTGCATGTAGTAAATGACATGCATAAAGCGCGCATAATAATGAAAATCTTCGATGAACCTATTCTAACCTTACTCCTAAACGATTGACTAACTCGTTTTTAATTAATCTTATATTATTCGCCACGGTAATATTTTCTCTCTCTTTGAAACTAAGCAAGAAGCTCTTGGCCATCACAACTATGAATGAAATGCTTCGAAACAATTGGCAGCAGCATTCAGACACTTCATTTTAAGGTTATCAGAATTCAGACTGGGAAAGGAGAGAGATGGTTTTTAGAATACAGTGCATTTTTGTAGCAAATAGAATCAAATTTTTTCTTTCAAATTAAAATGAACTATTTCTTTTTTTCAAACAAAATTTGATGGGGTGGTACCAATTGAAGAAGAAAACTGAATTCCGTTTTATAGATATCAACAAAATGAAGCAAACTTCGACAGTGAAGGAAATTAGTCAGCACAGGAATAACTATTACTTGAATTTTTCTTATGATAAGTATTGACTTACTCATAATATAAGATCGCTGATCTTATCACGATAACCTTTAAGTAGCTTCAGACTAATATAGCATACAAAGAAAAAATATATACTTGATTAAAAATTAGCACTTGAAAAGATCACGAAGCGCTAATAATATGCTTACCTAGCTGTTGAGTAGCGGTTTTAGTTGTAGTTGTAGTTGGTATTGTAGTTGTAGTTGAAGTGGAAGTCGCTGTGCATCAACATAGAGCATTTAGATAAACAAAGCAGATAGTTTTAGGTCTGACATAGAATGTGATATGGAACTCTACGCATTTAAGCTTTAGATGAAGTCTAAGCAGTGTTTTAAAAAACGTAGACGGCTTCAAATGACCTGATAATCGAATTTTCTCTTTTAAAAGCTGTTTTTTGATGGAAAGTCTCTATGCTCATCAGAGACCGAAACCAAGTAAAAGTTGTGATGACTCGATTCAGTATGATTCGACAGAATCACATCCAATCGAATCGTATTGAACCGAATCGAGCGATAACAATTTCACTCACTGTGTCTGATCTCTTACTTTTGACAAATTTTGGGAACAGATGAAAAACTTGTGAGACAGCAAGGAAATCGTCTTGTCTAGAGCAGTATATATTTCCGTTACTTTTGCTCTTTTTTGAATATGAACTAAGATTTAAACACATTGGCTGCTGTTGCAGCACAAGATCATTATTCGAAGAATGAAGCTTGTGATTTCAACCTATCACATAAGCTATCAATCTGTCACTGTGCTCACCCATCGGAGCACTAAAATATTCTGTGATTAAGGCAGCAGTATGAGTGAAATGAATTTTAAGGCGTATTTAAAAAAATAAAATAATATTCCAAAGTTGAATTCTTACAATCCGTCCCGGCCCTCTCATCTTCATGCAGTTTGAATTTTTACGTTCATCTCAGACATGATCCCCAAAATAAGTGAATGTACGAAGGGTGGTCGGCCAATTTACATTCTATGATTAATGATATTTTAATGAAGCCGCTGAGACAGTGATTCTCGCAGCTGTGAAAAAATAATTTAGACACACAATTGGATTACTGATCATCAGTGGCGTATTCATCTTATTCAATGGTTAAAGATCTCTTGAGTTTTAGTAGCCACTTTGGCACTACTAAATGATCAGTCTTCATTTTCGCGTATTTAGTTATAAAAAAAATAGGGCACAGAGAATTCTATATGTGTTTCGTTTCGTGCTAGGTGTCAATCACAGTTATATTGGAAAAGCGGCTGCCCATTGAACTTAATTTTTACAAGAATTAGTCAACTATACAACGAGCATTGTGAGTAAAGAGAAGTGTAGTACAAAATAATTGATGTGACCTTACAGAAATCAAACGCATAGCACATTCTACAAAATAGAACCAAATCAGACGATCGATTTTTCAATTAGTTCTGGCCTGTGATGCACATTCAAAAGTCCAGTGTCTTCTCGCCTGACTAGATATAACTGCAGCAGATTCTGTATTTCAGATTAATGGATATGGTTTATGAGAAGGGATGACATTTTTTCCGCAATAATTACAATTCATTTTATTCTTGTCTCTCGTTATCTAAATTTTCAAAGGCTCTTCAACTCTTGTCAACCGCTCCTACACCAAAATGAATTTCATTTGTGAGTGGGTGTGAACGCTGGAAGTATAAGTTTAAGAAAGATTCGAATTTCAAGTGAGTTTATAGATCACTATTTGTTCTCTTACTTGTTGTCGGTGGACATAATAGTTGATTGAAACTCGGCACCGGATAACAAACTGGAAAGTTGTGACATCGAGGATGATAAACACATCTATGCTCAGGTTCGTAACAAATGTTGTTTGACCTTTCGCATGTAACTAGTTTCGAACAATCCACATATTGATCGGTACAAATGCCAATGCCAATGGCACCTGTTATATGGAAGCAGGCACACCCACTATTCGACGAACATCGATCATACTAAGATAACCCAGTGCAGTATTGAGACTTGACTCGAACTATCGACAAGCTAAATTAATACCAGAGTATGTAAAAAGAAGCATTAATCAAACCTGCATGACTGGAAAGAAAGATTATTTAACATTAGATGAATACGAAAATAATAGGTTTTAGAGTTACCTGAATAGAAGGAATACGATACAATGAATAACTATTGATATCATTGTTTGCGCTTAAGTGAAGCAGAATAGTGACGATCATTACCTTTATTCTTAATCAACAGGTGATGTTTTTCGCATTCGCCGACAGTGAAGAAGCGCATGGCATAATCCTACAATGCATAGAAATTCGATATTGCTCCAACGCTTACTTTAATAATTAATTTTTCTCCATAAAAGCAATCTTTATAAAAGAAAAAAAGTGTAATAAAAGTAACTTGGGATTGCTGAGGGTGTGGGTGTCGATATTCGTGTCATCAATTCATAGCCACACTCATATCGTCAAGATGGTGTTGACTACTATTTACCTGTTTCCTGCTCCTTCTCCTGTAATTCTGTACAGTCTGGGCCTTACTGCCACAATAATAGCTCCAATAAAAAAGAAAACAACATAAAATATGGTCTGAACGTCGCTGAAGAAATAGAAATTTCCCAGCTTGTAAATCCCTCTCCTGAAAATCTCGTAACAATAGTAAGAAGCCATTACTAAGGCTTTCTCTTTTCTTTCATCTTTTGCTCTTCTATGGCATCAGCGTGTGATGCGCAAATGTAAGATGTGGATTGTTTGATGCAGTAAAAAGAAGCAGCTCGTCATTCTTTCTATAAAAACGTGAGCACAGGTAAACTAAGCCATATTTGTTTCATAAAAACCGAACGAACTGCTTTCCATATAGCAATGAGAATTCAACACTCGACTGTCGTACTGTTTCTGAGTTTTCACCCAAGTGAGGAGCATGGAACATATTTAGATACTGATTTTGACAGACCAATTCTTAAGACGGAAAGGAACGGTTCAACAAAAATCTTTTATGCAACTGTTTCATTAAATACCAACTAACCGTGACACATTCAGTTTTATTTACTTTTTATGTATCAGTTATGTTGAGTGGTCTGCATAGTAATTTGAGATATACGATGAAGTACTCTCATCTCAACATGTAGATCGTGATCAAAATTATAATTATTCTTCGAAGATCATTCTTTGATATTGCTCATGATCACTGATATGGGTAGGCCTGTGACAGCTACCGATTCTTCGAACTAGATCTTTTTGATGAACTAGGTTTATCAACCAGTTCTTTCGCCAAGAACTGGTATAACTATATTTCTCTTATAATTTGAATCTTGAGGATGTGGGTGTGGGTGTTATTCTCTCCAAAGGCTCACCACATGCACACTATGCATGCAAATCCACACCCACACACCAAGGGGGAAAGTGCAAGTTTGCAACCGCCAGCACCTCAGCCCTCGCAGCACCTTTTCTATAGTGAGATTTACTTTAGCCATATGGAAATGAATCGGGAAAACTACCTTCATTTTCAATAGTAGAGATGAATTTTTTCTTGAATTATTCGCAGAATCTGAATGAGAATTATTTCAGAATAAAAAAGCCAACAGAAAACGAAAAACATCCTTCGAAAGTAACCGTATATCAAATTGCAAAATGATATACTAAAAAGTTTGATCCTTCTTTTATTAGTGTGAGAACTAACACTGAGCTCTGATTATTTTTCAGAAGTTTATTTTTCATTTTACCACCATTGCATGTGTACAGCTTCTGCTTTCTCTCAGGTATAAAAAAAAACAAACATTGCACGAAATGCCATACTCCTTCGTAAAAACAACCTGCACATAATATTATTAGCTTGAAAATCATCATTGATTTCTGATCGTTTTTCACTTCTATTGTGTATTTCATGAAAAATCAATTTTTAACACCTGGAGTACTCCACGAGGGTCGAACAACCTTTTTTGTTCTGGTTTTAATATATATAGTTATATTTCCATAAAGATAATCTTTCTGATTGCAATTATTGTCTCAGTTTTGAATTTTATCAAATAATAAGAAGATATGAAGCACGCTCTCGGAGCCTTAAAAAGCAGTTACTGACCTAAAGATCCATGAATATTCGATTTATACTGTTCGAAAATAGATCCGTTCGATGCATAACTTTTTTTTCTATCAGAATATATAAGAGCGACTTAGATATTCAATCTGTTTTCTCTCGATAAATTCCAAATACCACCCATATCGGATCATACAGTTTCAAATACTGCTTTTCTCAGTCTTATTAAGTGTAGTTTTTCGAGGTGTACCAGTTAGATTTTCTTACCGAATAAGTAATTAAATGTTCTCTTTGAAATGAAAGAGTTTTCAACTTAAAACTCGATGTAACATAAAGCGCTTTTGCTCCAATACTAATGTTGGAATCGAATTTCCGTCATTGCTTGACTATTACTTGATAGTTTTAAACAGAACAATTCCTATGCGACTGAATATAAATATTATATTTGTTTTAAGCACAAAATCTATCGGGTGTCCCAGAATAAATTAGACTCTTTATAGAAACACCACTTTACTTCTATTTTTCAATGAAGTATGAAATCTCTTGTTAGAGAAAGATAGCACTTGAAATTCTGCACAAGGTGCTATATTTTATTTAACGAACATATTCTCCTCCAGTTTCTTTAATTATGCGTAATCGTTTAGTAATATCATTCACAAAATTTAAAATTTTTTCTTTTTCAATTTTCTTGACGGAATGTTTTATTTCTTGTATCAATAATTCTTTTGTTGTTATTTTCTTCCAATGCATTAATTTAGCCAATTCATTCCATAAACTGTAGTCAAATTGACACAAATCCGGCGAATTAGGAGGCCATCGATCTTTGGAAATGAACGAAGGAAAATGATCGATGCACCATTTTTGACTGAGATAATGTATGTGAGGTCTTGCACCATCTTGTTGATACGTCCAATGTTCTCCTAACATTTCGTTACCACATTCTAGAGCTATTGGAAGAACTTCATCGATATATCGTTGAGCATCCATTGATCCATCTTCAATAATCGCCGGCACTGACAATCCTTCACTACATACACCTAACCACACCATAACTTTCACCGGAAATTTAGTTGTTTNAGCTCCTCTTTTGTCAGCCGCTTCCCTGCTTATAGCCCAAATCCGGTCGTTTTGATTATTGTATATGCCATTCAGATCGAAATATTTTTCGTCCGAAAATAACCACCTTGTGATATCACTTTTGGTGTAATTGTTCAGAACCCAATTTGAAAATGTAACTCTTTTCTTTTTTTGAACATCTGTTAATTTGGGCTGTTTAATTTTCTTGTATGGAAAACAACCTAGATCTTTACGTAAAATTCGATGAATACTGCTTTTTGAAATATTCATTTCAGCAGCTAATCTTCTTGTTGATAGACGTTTCTGATCTAGGCGCTGCTTTGCTTTCAAGATGTTAGCTTTTGTACGAGCGGTGCGTGAACGACCTGGTGGTGAAGATAACTCAATAGAATCTGTGTTGCGAACCTTTTTAATCCATAATTTAATCGTTTGCAATGAAATGACTCTGGCGAGATCACGATAGATTTTTGTTGGACCATCACCATTTTCAAATTTAGTTTTTACAACGTTTTGCATATCTTTACTCTTCATGATTTTTCATAATGAATTAAAATGACTTTTAATTTGAATAATATATAGATTTGTAGAGAATTTAATCCTCTATCTTTTCTTAAAGAAAGATGTCCCGATTCATCGAAGAATAGGAGTAAAATACTTAAAAAACAAACAGTCTAATTTATTCTGAGGCACTCGATATTTCATTAGACGACGTGAAACAAACAATTATTGATATATGGGAAAATTTTAGTGACGAAAAATGTGTGAAAATCATCAACAGTATTCCAAACAGGCTAAAGGCAATTGTTTGAAGACGAGGTCAGCGCATTATTGATAGTTTTAAACAAAAAAATGTGGTTATCGATATATTTTAGAAAGAAGCACAGTTGTATGATAAACTTATAAATAATTTTGATATTCTTTTTTCAAGAAACGCAAAATAAAAGAAGCTTACTCGAGATGAATAAAACGGTCATATGATTATCTTATATTTAAGCATTTCGAAAGATCTTATTATAGAAAGATAACCCATCTTCTTCTCGACAAAATCAAATAGTTTGATCAATTAATTTTTATAAGTTTTTCATAAAAATAATTCATTTACAAGGAGGAATGGAAACTTTTGAACCACTCTTTAGAGTAAAAGTAGGCATATGACTTTTCTTACTTGAAGTTCGTGGATCATTAGAATAATCGTTAGATGTATAATAAGTGACGAATTTTCTCTAATGCGAGGTGTGGTATAGCGTAATTAGCTCACCAAGAGTTCTCCAGCGGACGAGATTCATTTTTCGGAAATATTCTCTCCTTGAAAGAATAGAAAATCTTCAATTGACTGAAAAGATTTTGACGAAAATGCTTTTAAGGAATATTTGACAATTGAACAAACCTTCGAAATCGTAATGTTTCAAAGAAATCGAGCCAGATATAAGAAAAAAACTAATTTGAACTGAAACAGAGGGAGTGACTATTTCATATCTCATGTTCCCTCGTCTGTTGTACATGGTATAGTCTGTAATAGTTTGTTTCACCTTTGGTTATTGTCATATTTTATGCATTGTACAAAGCTTGATAGTCAATATGTATATAGTATGAAGATGATCACAGATACCTTCGATATCCATAAAACCCAGGTCGATCGTTCCGGCCACCGGATACTGCAGGAACCTGCAGGAAAGAGCCGGAAAAACCTCCGGTTCCCACAGGAAAACACCGGAAATCAACGGAACGTGGAAGCAGTATTCCGGCCGGAAAATTTTCGGACATTTTCCGGATGACTTCCGGCCAGTTCCTGTCGGAAAGAACAGGAATTCGCCGGAAAAAAGTCCGAAAATTTTCCGGCGGGAATACTGCTTCCACGTTCCGTTGATTTCCGGTGTTTTCCTGTGGGAACCGGTCCGTACTCTTCGACCTGGGAAAGATGATCGCAGCATGATGATGGAGCAATTATGGATATTAGAATGATCATGCAGATGGGAAGTGATAAGCAGTACCCAGTCAGACAAGTAACGAAAAAATCAACATTTTTATGTGTTAAAAGCGCACATTTTAACGAGTTAAAAAAATACTTTTTTTGTGAGAAAAAAACGAATCGATACATGCTAATGTCTTTAAGTTTGGTTTTAGTGAAAATAATTATTTTAACGCGTTAGAATGTGCGCTTTTAACGCATAAAAACGTCGATTTTTTCGTTACTTGTCTGACTGGGTAGTGGTCAGAATCACCGCTGAAGGTCGACAACCAAATGTCTGTTGAACTTTGTTTTCCCTCGATTGTCGGGAGGGTTCTACGAAATAAAATTGTTTTTTTGCCTGCTTGCTTGATTGCATGCACCTGGGAAGTCACAAATCCAAACATTTCCTGTTATTTATGAAGCTTCACCAAAGCTAATCGAAGTTGAGGAATCCGAACCCGTGATTAGTTTTTAGAAATAAAATATTCGTGGCAGAGACGGCTCGGTACATTTAAAACTCTAAAAATTTGCCCTGGCAAGGTAGACTAGTATATCGTTGTTCTAAACTCTTCAGTTGAGGATTAAGCGAGTTGCAGCGACGAGCGTCAGTTGTAGAAATATTCATTCTCTATTGGCGGCTAGTTTTTTGTGCTAAGTCTCTAGACCATTATGTAATTTCATGTGCCTCTACGATTTATCTGTATATTCTCTTAATTCGTTTTTTTTCTCTTAAACGGTGGTCACAAGCAACACTAGAAAGGAGCAGATTTATTTGTATTCAAGAAATATAAGTAAATCTTTTCTCGTTAGATTTATTTGCTGAATTTTAGATTTGGATATGCGCCATACATTAATATTTTTCTTTACTCAAATGGAGATTGATCAGTTTTTTCCTTCTCTTTCTCTCGTTCTCTTAGTTACACCAACATGCTTTCATATTTTTTCTCCTTTTTTTTGCTTATGTCATTGAATATGCATGGAGTCGCAAGTTTTCGGTTGGTGCGGTGTAGGGGTGAGAAAGTTATTGATATTTTATTTCGTTATTATAACAATAACATTCACTTTTTGACTCAAAGACATTAATGAAGCAAGTGTAAACATAGTTTGTGCCTACGTCAAAAAATCACTTTATTCATACAGTATCTTCTTTTTCTTTTCGGTTTTTCTTTGTTGTCATCGTTGTTTCTTATATTCGGTCAAGGTCATTATATTGAAGAGAGCCTAGAAACTAGTCGAGCAAAATGACTTTTCGTTGGAATCATTACTTATCCTGCGCAAAAAAATGAATCTTACAGGGAAGAAACAAAGCTTTTTTATCATTTGACTGACAGATGTTTGTAGGGTCTTTGTAGCATGCATTGTCTGTATGATGTTGTTCCTCTTCTTATTGTTGCTTCTCATCTTATATGTTGTCGTTATATTTCTATCCTTACTGAGTTCATCATATTGTATGTTATTCCTATAATATGGTAATTATCTTCGGTTCTTATTGTTGTTTCCTTTCCTATTCTTTTGTTCGCTTTTATGGACAAGTATCTAAGCGTATGCTTTGTATGTAAACGATGCAATTCTTGATATGAAGCCATAGAATAGAGGGTAGTTTCATCAGTGCTAACGCTTCTTTTATCCGAAAATCGTCACAATGTTTTCATATGAAAAGTGCGAATCTACTCTCATTTTACGAGACCGCAAAAGTTTCGTATATTTATCTTGAATAAACTTCTAATATTTAATAATAATTCTTGTATTTTAGAATGTACCTATTAGTAGTAAATTAGACAGCAAAACTCAACCAACAAACCAGGTCATTGTTATCGCGAACTAATCCAACTAGCAAGCCATCACCTTTCCATAATACAAGAAAGTAAGTCTAAAGAAGAATATCCTTCCTCAAAATTTTCTCTATTTTATTCTTTCAAAAGTCGACATAATCTGGTAGATACGAAGAATAATAAAAGAAAAGAAACAAATTGCATCATATCATCACACTAAACAAAGAGAAGAGAAAATGTTTGCAACCGAAAATAGAGTTGCATTAGCATTTGGTTTGAATATTGCAGCAGGATTATCAACATGTATTGGAGGAATTATCATTTTCAATAAAAAATTAGTATATCTTACTAATCCGTCCAGTTTGGGTATTGCTTTTGGAGTATCTGCTGGAGTGATGATTTTTATTGCACTGGGAGATATCTTTGGAGAAAGTGTCAATGCATTTCAGGAAGGTCTTGGTGGGAAAGGCGAACAAACCTGCGATAAAATGTGTAAAGGTAATAGCAAAATGTTTACAACAATTTGTTTTATTAATGGAGCTGCAATGATTTTTTTAATTGATTTTATCATTCATAAAATTTCTCCCGAAAATGATCATGAACTGAGTATAGACAAAATAAATACTTTTAGTCAAACATTTTCTGCAATTGATTCAAAATATGGATCAAATCTCATAGAAGTACAAACATCACATGGTAAAAAGAATGCCTTTGGAGATGTGACAACTAAACGAGCATTAAACCGTATGGGTATATTGACTGCATTAGCAATTGCGATTCATAATCTTCCAGAAGGTGTTACAACTTATACTGGAGCCGTGAAGGATACAAAATTGGGTATAGCGTTAGCCATTGCCATCGCACTACATAATATTCCTGAAGGCATTGCAGTTGCAACACCAATATATTTTGCCACTGGATCTAAATTCAAAGCTCTTCAGTGGACATTTATATCTGCTCTTGCTGAACCTTTTGGAGGAACCATTGGTTGGCTGATTACTAGCGATGGATTAAATGCAAATGTAAACGGAATCATGTTTGGCTTGGTTGCTGGCATGATGATGACTATTTCTATCAAAGAACTAATTCCTACAGCACATCGCTTTTGTCTATCAAGAGACAAAGTTACTTATTCCATACTATTTGGGGTGTGTGTTATAGAGCTTAGTTTAATCCTACTTGATTATGCAGGTGTCTAAATATACTTTTGCATACTTTTTTCTAATCGATGAGATACATGTTACCTAAATAAGAATTTTTCATCTCATCGTTACACAATAAAAATTACATCTTTGTCTTTGAACGGAATGTGAGAAATTAAACCAGACTTAATCATTTTTTTGGTGTCGGTGGTTTTTTTTTGAGTATGCACTTTTATTACGTCTACAGACGCTTATAATAATGTGGTACAACAAAAAGAAAAAAATGAAGAGCAAGAAAAAAGGAGAAAAAGAACGAAAACACAATAGCAAAAAGAGGAAAATAAAGAAAATAAGAAAGGGAGTGAGACAGGGAGACTAAAATATGGGAGGAAAGTAGAAATAGAGTTCATTTGATAGCTTTTGTCATATGGTCCTCAATGAATTGAATCCATCGCATTAGAAATAATTCTTGCCTATCCTTCATCTTTTTTACTCTTGCCAATCGGAAGTAATGACCTACGCTTAGGTTTTTCTGTTTCTCACTTTTGCTTATGAAGTGGTCCCAATTAAATATGTCGTTATAGAATAAAGATTCATCCAGATCTGATCTAGGTGCTCGGATGAGTCTCTTGTTAAGATAAGTTGCTACATATGACTCTAATGGACGTTCATTTAATAATACTGGGATTTCATGTGCTGCGATAAACGGACGTCTATGAACTAATCTCGATCCAACTCTAAATTTGCGTTTTAGTACTTCTTGGGATGCAAGTCGTAGAAGAGAGAAAAAGGGAAACATCCACGCAAAGAACGGGAAGTTGTATGCGAAAAAACATAACCTCAGTACCTTGGTCGTGATATGTTTTTTTCTTTTCAACCATTTCAACTTAATATAAGAACTTTTGATTTTTTCTATGCAATGATCAACGGTTGGAGCAAGAGACAGTTTGTCTGTCCATTCAAACCCTAAATATTTGAAACTTCTTACACAGTCGAGTTGTTTTCCATCCATATATATTTGTATTTTAGGTTGTACTACTTGGGTATGAAATAGTTGTACAACAGTTTTACCCACATTTATTGGCTGCTTCCTCTTCACTGAGTAGTCAAACAGATTTTTACATATTTCTGTTCCTTTTTTATCTATATATTCTATCATTTTTGGTAGACGTTTCTGAATGGGCGGCACTGTAAGGGCACATAGATCATCTGCAAATATGTGCGTAGAGCATACATCCGTACGGCTCACTGTATCGGAGTGAAAGATAATAAAAATACCGGGTGGACCAGATTAAATAAGTATTTTTTGTTTTTGCAATAACTTCTTCAGTTCACGTCCGTTTGGGCTCAACTACTTCGAGAAAGGAATCGTCATTTGATTCTCTAGAAATTAATGCGTAAATAGTTTTTCTAAAGCAAAACATCATGAAGCTATAAATGAAGAAATACTCATGTCTAAAAGTGTCAAATTTTAAAGGCAAAAAATTATTTTTGTAGACTTTTTACGCTTCGACATCAACATTCTCAAAAGATGAGACGATTATTTGAGAGAGCATGAAAATCTGTATGTAAAACTTGTGTCTAAAAGGTTTTTAAATGGTACATTAACAAATAATTAAGAAATTAGTTTTGAGATTTCCGAAAAAAACCTATTTTCGATTCATGTTTTTGTTTGGTTGACGAAAACTCTCGTAAACCGGTCAAAAATCGTTTGTTTTTGGAGATTTGTTTTTGTTTTTGTAGCTTCTAAACTCAGCTATTCAATGATCATGCTTCTGAAGTCACATCATTTTATGATGCTACCTTTATTCAAAGCAGAATAGGAGCTATCGTGAGATGCCGATATTTTGAAAAAAGTTTGATTTTGTGTCACCGGATTTATTCCGAGAGTGGTTTTTCCTGGTGTATCAGAAAGCTCACATTTCAGAGTATTAGAAATGATCAAACTAAGATCTTAGACTAATTTACAGTGGCTGAACATGCCTAAGCCAGTTGAGTCGATTCATCTTTGAAAGTTGCCTATTTTGGACATCTGTATTTCTTTTTGTGTATTTTCATCATGCTTTAGTTTAGAAAACATGTTTACATATCACTTTGTAGAGAATCGAAGGATGATTCTTTTAAAAAAAAACATTTAGCTCGATTAGATGGAAACTGAAGGACTTGTTGAGTATACAAAAAATGCTTATTTAATATGGCCCACCCGGTATATGAACTCAGAGAGCTTCCTTGTGGAAGGTCAACTTTGACTTCGAATTCATCTGATTTGTGACTTCCAAATTCCACATAGGCTTTTCGATTTGTTCAATCAGTTAATTATTAGTTTTAGTAGCTCAAGGGGAATTTTCATACGGTATAACTTTACAATAAGGCCTTCATGGCATACTTTGTCATAAGCTTTCTTATAGTCGACATAGATACTGAGCGTTGGCACATTTGCTGCAAGGAAGTTCTTTACTTCTTGGTAAATTGATAGTACTCTAGTTTGTAGTAGGCATCCTTTTCTAAAGCCTGATTGTTCTACCGGTATTATATGATTGGTTTCGGCCCAATTTTGAATTCGATTCAACAAGATTTTTTTGTATAGCTTGGAGTGAGTTGCGAACAGTGAAATAGGTCTGGTTTGATCACATTGTGGTGAGCCTGTCTTCACTTTATTTAGCGTTATTATTTTTGCTACTTTCCAATCATCCATCAATATTCCTTCCGCGAACCAATTATTAAAGGATTTACTCAGACATTGCTGGTAACCTGGAGGCCGACGTTTGATCATAAAGTTTGATATGGCATCGTATCCTGCTGATTTTGTTGATTTTAGATTATCATTGATTCTTTTAAGTTCATATCACGATGTTAACTCAACTGATTTTGTATATGATTTCAATTGTTTTAAAATGTGGTTGTAGTCTATTTCTACTTGCACGTCGAAAGGATCATCTCGATTAATTATATGAGGAGTGAAGAGGTTTGAGTAGTATTCATGTAGTTCTTTTGTTATTTCCTGTTGCGAAGTAATTTCTATTCCATTCACTCTGAGCTTACGGAAGGGTAGTGATTTCGGTCGATAGATACGAGAAAGATGTTTCCAAAAGGTTGAGTCAGATCTACCATGATTTTGCTGAATATTTTCTAAAAAGTCGTTCCATTTACTTGATCTGTATATAAGTATTTCTGTTCTAACATGCTTCGTGATTTGGCGAAGACATGTTCGATCATTTTCCTGCCGATATTTATAATATCTATTTCTAATCTTGTGTACCTGATTCAATTTTTCCAATATATATGGCGGCAGGGTAGGTTTCCATTTCGAAATTTCTTGCCGTTTAGTGAGACGGTTTCTAAGCGCTGTTAAGAAACGAGTGTAATTTTTATACCATTCAGTTGATGTCATCAAGTTGCATTATTTTATCCAATACTCCTGTAATAAATATAGAATCTCCTCGAAGTGCTTCCATTTAATGGTAGAGAATTTTCTAGAGGTATGAAGAAAAATCAGACTTGAACTGTATACTAGTGGCCAATGATCACTAGTTACGAAGTTCATTGTGTCTCCTCACTCACACCTGCAAAGTTTGTAAAAGTCAAATCTATGTTCCTCAAAGAGCTTTTTGAGAAATTAGATGTGCTTGGAATGTAAGTTAGAAGATTTTCTTCACTCCACGCCAATATCATCTGTCCCATTTTATCTGTTTTGGACTATTCCACTGTGCTACTGATGCATTGAAATCATCTGTTATGATCGTATTTTTTATTATATATGAGTTTACTTCTTGAATATTTCTCTGTTGACTGTTTGACCAATAAATACCTATTATATCTATTATCAGAGTATTTTGTAACGTTGTTTCCACCTTGGTTGCATTTAAGTGTTTCCCTACTGCAATGACAACACCTCCATTTTTATTAGTTCCCTTCTCGTGAAATATGTTGAAGTCTGGTATATGAAGTGTATTGTAATGATCTCCAACTTCGGTGCATACGATAAATGTCGTTCCCACTTGATGTATTAGATTTAGTACTTCTAATCCTCTTGCAGCTAATCCCTGAACATTATAGGAAACAAAGGTGAGGGTATATGTTAGGGGTGTCACATTTAAATTTTAAAAAATTTATTAAATCGAGAAATAAATTCTCAAAAATTTAAATTTAAAATAAATTAAATTTTTTTCGCATGAAAAGTTAAATTTAAAATAAATTTAAATTCAAGAAATTTAAATTTAATTAAATTTTAAATTAAATTGTTTGAAATTCAAATTAGTTAAATTTTGAAAACTAGTAGATAAGCATAGTTTTTGACTTGATTGCTACTATTTAAAGTCAAATTTGAGTATGTTTCCTGTTTTCTAAAGTTAAAATTAGTCATTCTTCCATGAATTGGGCTATTAAATATATTTTTATGAGTATCCCAGTATTTTGAAGAAGAAAGATGACGGATCCTGCATAATCTGTAGAGAAATTTTGACTATTATGAATAAATATTAACCTAAAATACTAGGTTTTCCTCTCATTTTGTAATTACTACTATTAAAGTCACGTATTTTTCTCGTAGCAATGATGTGTATCCATCCAAACAATTTATTAAATTTAAAATTTAAATTTAAAATAAATTTATTAAATCGAGAAATAAATTTTCAAAAATTTAATTTAATTTAAATTTAAATTCTGAAAATTTAAATTTTATTTAAATTTAAATTTTTGTATCAGAAAAATTTAAATTTATTTTAAATTTAACTTCATAGAATTTTATTTAAAATTAAATTAACTTTTCACGAAGTTAAATTTAAATTAAATAAAATGTAAATTGACACCCCTAGTATATGTTCGCAATCTTGACTACTTTTTTCGTTTTCACCATGTTTTCCCCACTAGGTCATTACTTGATTTAACGTCTATGACGAGTACCATTCATACAGGCATTTCGAAAGCTGATTACATTCAATTACATTGAAACCACACTGTCTGAGTCTCTGTTGGTCAGCTTGTAGTGAACTGTTACTTCTAGCTGCATAGTAGAAATGAAAGAGGGGCAATAAGGAAGGGAAGAAGCGGAAGAGAGAGAGAGAGAGAAGAAGAAAGAGAAGGAATGAAGACCGTTTTGGGAAAGAGAGGGAGAGCATTAACATTTAAGTTTGAATTGTTTAACTTAGACATCGTCACTTGTCTGAATTGACATACTTGACTTTTCATTACCATTACCTCCTCCCATTATCTGTTGTTGTTGTTGTTGCTGATGTTGTTACTGTATCTGTTTGTATTCGGTGTAACGTGGTTTTTTTTTGAATGAGTACAGATTTCATTTGGTGAAATTTTACTTCCGATGTCAGCTAAAGTTTTCATTTATTTCTCTATCTTTCTTTTTGTTTTATTATCAAGTTCAGGCATATCTTCTGTTAGTGTTTTGATAATAATTTGAAACTGATTGATAACTAGTGCAATGTTTTGTTGTGATTGATGGATTAATTTATCTTGACTTAATTAATATTTTACTATTTGCTTCTATTAGTTGTTTTCCAAGTACTTCAATGTTGATACGTAATCCATTCATAGATCCATTGATCTTTTGCAGTTCATTTAGTAATTCACTGTTTTCTTTTTTCTGATTATTCCATGCAGTTAGTATCTGTGCTTGTGTCGAATGAACAAGAACAGGAAAGTCCTCGTCTGTGTGTACGAAGGGTTTTTTAATATCTTGTGGGTAAAATCGTTGCAATTTTCCACTTATAACTGTCTGTTCAACAGCATGTTTAAGATCCTGCTTATATTGGCGAATAATTTGACATTTATATTCTAATGACCAGTGATCTTCGTTACATTGGTATGAGACATTTTCTTCAAATTTGTCAAGGCAAATACGACATTTAGTCGCTTCATGACATTATAATCTTATGTGTCCAATTTTCCAACATTTAGTACAGTATGTTAATTTATAGCTTGTTCTAAATTGGGTCAACGGTAGTAGTTGATTTTCTACAGCAATGCGTTTTAATTCAAGGGTCGTGTAATATTCAATAATATCCGTAATGGTATAGCGATAATCTTTCGTTAATTGATTATTATTTTGGTGCCGACTAATTTCGGTGAATTGAACAGCAGATTTGAGAACCTGGTATATGGATTTGATCATTTGAAATGTTGCTTGGTATATGTCATCTGACGAAAGCGAAACAGTTCGGAACATGGTTAGGTTTAATTACTTCAACCACTTTATCGTCAACTGTGTCTGACCATTTAGTGTTAATTAATTTAGAATAATCCGCTTCATCATTTGTACCAATTTTGAACCGATTTTTTCCTATTAATGAACAAATTGTAAAACGCTTGAATGCTGGTACCCATTTATTGTAAAAGAAGTTGTTTAATTTATGAATAATTTTAGTCGATGAAGGTAGATTATCCGAATTCACGTCTTCTTTAAATCTTAGATAGAAATATGGAAGATCATTGGAAATCGCACGTTTCAGATGCACTAATGGGAAATGATCATTAATTGTATGTTGATGTTGTTGTTAATTTACTAATCTTGAGTTGTTGTCTCGGGGAGGTACCGCTAGATCGTTGTTGACTAACTGTTTAGAGTTGTGACTGGTGCGAACATCATCATTCGATCTGTGTTTCTTCCGATGTTGTAGCTGTTGATTTTCACCGCTGTCATTTAGTTGACCTCGTATTGCAGGAGAAAAAGACAGGGAGGCTTGACTTAGAGAATAGATTTGCGGTCGTGACGTAGGTGTTGATATATTAGGTGACTTAGATTGATATACATTTAATTCATTCGTCAGTGGTGGGATTGAAACTGTATTTTAATTTCTATTCACTGGTGACTTCATGATAGCACGATGTCTGATTGGGTCTGATGAATCAGACTGTTGATGATTAACTATTAGGTGGATTGGATGAACGACATTTTCGGTCATGATTTTCCATGGACTGTATGGATTGGTAGTTGTTCAAAGGATATTTCTGTTGTTTTTTAATTTTTGAACTCCCAGGTTGAATATGTATTGAAAATAATCTAGTTCCTGGTTTGAAATAGTTATTTTATTCGGACTGAAGGTGGACATGGCCGACATTGAACGGTTCTTCGAACCGCAGATGTCTTTTGAGCACAAGTAGATAAGTTAGTAAGGAAAAAGTACGTCTTACTTATAGCTGATGAAAAAATGAAGTGCAGTCATCCTATTCCGCAATGTTGAACATTTCGGAACCACTTACGCCCCCGGAATCAGTTCCATCGATTCCGGAATTACGTCAAACATAAACACTGTCCGATTCCGGAATTAGGCGAAACGGAATCATTGGGAACTCCTAAGAATTATGTGTAATTCCATTCGATTCCGTTTAATTCCTGTTTGACCTAATTCCCGGAATTCCGTACCAGAATTGCATGGTTTGGGTGTTAATGTGGGTGTTGCGATAAGTGTGGTGCTAGTGTGGGTGTTGGCATGAGTGTGGATGT
This sequence comes from Rotaria magnacalcarata, assembly GCA_900239745.1. Classification (NCBI taxonomy): domain Eukaryota; kingdom Metazoa; phylum Rotifera; class Eurotatoria; order Philodinida; family Philodinidae; genus Rotaria; species Rotaria magnacalcarata. Next base: position 53,052 of record OENM01000790.1, read on the forward strand.
CAGTGTGTGTACACTGAGTTCCGGAATCGATGGGAATTAGGCGGAATTTCGTGTAATTCCGGAATTGAATCTGAACGGATAAACGGAATTCCGGGAATTACATGGAATTGGTTCCGTGTGCTGAACTGGTTCCGGAATGTTCAACATTGCGGAATAGGATGTATTCTCAAAATGAATGGGTGTCGGTGGTTATGGGTGTGGTTGCTCGATGAGAGAAAAACATTCCCGTAGTCATCCGCACTCTATTAATAAGTGTTGCTCTGGCAGATCATCGTTTCCAACAATCCGCACGATTTCGCCATCGCAGTATGTATGTGATCAGTGAAGATCATTTACCTCTTGGTAAGTTGTAATAAGCAAATTTCCTCGTGAAGATCCAGGGCACGACCCCTCCGCTTGTCTTTACACTTTTCATCAACGAAAGCCGTCCGATTCATAGATTAGCAATGATCTACTACGAACCAATGGTTTATCAGGTCCAATAGCATTGTTAAAGATGAGAGTAAGGTCGTTGACTTAATAAGGTCGTCTTGAAGAAAGTCACATAAGGATTAATCGCAGAACTTGAATTTCAAGTCGAAGCTATGGAAGATAAAAGTAATCTGCGTTACCCAGATCTAATAAAATAATTCTAAGAAGATCTACGAAAAAACAACTAATGCAAAAACTAAAAGGAAGGGTGTGGGCGTGGATGTGGGTTAAGGATGATAAAATAAAAACACACCCACACCCACTTCAAATGGTATTAGTGGTCGAAGATGTAATTCTTTCTGCAGTGTCATGCTTTTCAAAGTCAGATTGTTCAAAAAACAAATTGTTCTTTTGGATAATTTTTTTGTTCCTGGTAGTAATGATACAGTTTCTTAATTTTTTTTTGAATGCCATAGAGCATGCATGATTATTTACAAAAAACGACATAGTACTTATAGTTATCGATAGGTTCAATTACTGAAACGATGAAGTGATAATAAATTTATAAACCTGTTCTAGAGCTATATTATCTAATTTTCAAAGAGATTATTGTTGTCCTAACTTAAGTAAATTTAGAAGAATCAATTTAATTTTTCTTTTTTTTATTAAAAACCTTGCAAATCATAATAATAATAATAATAATATCTCCCATAGGCTTATCACCCGTTGGGGCCGGCGCTAAAGGGTCCACAAGCAGCCAGGTTCTATCGTTTTTTCTCTTTTACAGACGATGGTATCTGCACCCCATTCGTCCAACGCTTCCCCCGTTAATGATTATGGGTTGGCGATCTTCATAGGATCACATGGCCGTGACATCTATGTTGAAGTTATTGTTTTGACTCTGCATACTGACTAATGATATAATCGATACGCTGTCGGATGAGTCATCCGGAACAATTAGCCGTGAGTAACTTGTTCAGGGTTATTCCATGGTTGGTGATACTGGTTTGAACACAGCACCTTGTGAATATGTGTCGAATAACATATCCACTCAACCATGGCGGCTTTGCAAATCATAAGTTAGATCTTATTGCTAGTACAAAGCAAAAATAGATAATCAGTAAAAAATTTTTACGGTATACAATATCAGTTAGTAGCCACTATATGTAAAATGTTGAATGCGACAGTGATTATAATGCGCGAACGAGACTCATCTGATGTGCAACTAAAACTAGTACTGAAAAGAAAAGCGTTTTTTTAATTTTATTAGATTGTTTCCTTTTTCAATTAAGGTAAATTTTTTTTCAAATTTATGAAATCAAAACAAAAATTACTCATATATTATTTAATGAAATGATTATATATCATTTCAACTTTGTCGACATTTCTCAATGCACATGATAATTAAAAATCATTTTTAAATAAAATAAGCATTTCTCTTTATAAGCCCGACCAAAAAAGAAAAAGCGAAAAAAAACTATTTTATTCAATTTTCTTTAAGTTTTTCTTTTAATTTAATGCAGAATTTTATTATAGCTGATTAGAAATCACTCACTAACCATTTTTATCGATATGATCGACCAGAAAATTTCTTTTTATTTAATTTTATTTAACTTTTTCTTTTAATTTATTGCGGATCATTCACGATAATTATCATATCAGCATAAAAATGGTGGATATGTTATTAAAAACAAATGTTTGTGTAAGCATTAAAATTTTTCGGCGATTCTGAATGAGTATTAAAAATCATTTATAAATATAAATCAAATAAACAATTCTCTCAAATTTTGCGCCTAATTAAAAAACGAATTTTGCCTAAGTTTAATTTTGCCTGTGACATATATATGCAGAGAGAGAGAGAAATTGCCAATTCAATTGGCTGCGTCGTATTACTAAGATAAATGTTAAAAACAATAAAAATAAACAGCTTTTTTTGCTATTAGATATTTTCCAATCGTTTGAACAATTAAACTCTCGCTCGTAAAGAATGGCGTGATTTCTTTTATCCAAATGTTTCAGATAATCCTTTTTGTTCTATTAAATGACATCTATGCTTAGTTTCGAAGAAAGTTTTCTTCAATCTCTTATGTGGAATTATTTGATGACATTCTTTATTGTGAATTTAATAAAAAAATCTTCTTGTTCATTGTAGTCCATTTAGCTTGAGTTGGGGTCGTTTTTAATAGTCAGTGTAAACCTTTAGTTGTACATGCCGAGCCAGTTCAGATTCCAAGAGTAAGATTGAGCACAACTCATCATAAAGGAGGAATTCCAGCCTAAAATGGAACGCCCATAGACGCGGAAAGAATTGATTGTAGGTAAGAATACATTGTGGTAACACTCTAAAGTATCGTGCATATTGAGCCCACCAATACTAGTAAAGTAGGCAGGCGTTCTATTGAAGTTACAAATTGTTGTATTGACATTCATCTTAATTGTTACAGAATCATGGATTTGCCATAATGTCCAAGACGACACGCTTGCACATTGGAATGGATCTGTGCACACTGTTGATTGATTGCTCTCATTTGCTTGTCTCAATGCTAAAATGAAAGAAGTATATGATAAAATCTGCTCAAAATGAAAGCTTATGAAAGACCATCTCTTAATTCTTAACATAGATAAATTGACTAAAGATTTATTTTTCAAATCTATCAGTGTCATCTAAGAGATAACTAGAGTTTCATGAACATGACAAGGAGGCATCTTAGCTAAGCGTCACTCTCGTTGTTTAAAGAGTTCATTGATACTTAACATTTATAAAAAGATTTCGTGTTTCTCATTGTACTAAAAGACCAATAGGCACGACTTTATTAACTATTGCTGACTCGTTACTAAACTGAAAGACAACCGAAATATCTCTTATGAAATTCTTATGGATCTCCGGTTGTTCATCGCTGTTGAATAAGCTTAAATATATTGTTGGATATGAGGAAAGTAAGACTGAGTTGTGTAGACCACAGTAGGATCATACGTTTCCCATGGATACATCTGATTTTTCTTGCTAAGCAGGCAATTCTTTGGCAAGTATATGTATAGACAGTTTCGAGCTTTTATTTTAAAGAGTAGCAAACGGATTCAATTCATAAATACAAAGTCTGGTTGAGAACAGACCAATGAGGAAGTGCAAGTTTCAAGCGGCGAACTTGCTCCATGATGCTGATAATGTGCTGAGGTGCTAGGGGTTCCAAATCTGCACTTTCCCCCTTAAAAAAAAGACTGTTGTTGAAACTTTTCAGAAGCAGTAGAATTCTCAGTGAATTCAAGTAGTACAGCATTAATATTTAGGCTCACTAATAAAAAAAACACGTACACTAAATTATTTTACAACAGAACTGGAAAAAACACGGCACATCTCTAGGTATCAGATGCACTATAAGTACAAGTATTGTACCTGTCGATGCAGGTTCCAGTGATTTATGAAGTTAACGTGCTTCTTTTGTAGAATAATTTCATTTAATAATGCATCGATTCCTCAATTGCCAACATAGGACATGGAAAGAGAGAGGTCAAAAAGATACTATAATAAGTTTACACGTCCTAGTCGATCGCTTACTAGTTGTTGAAAAAGTAAGCAATGAAGTCAGCGTTCAATGTCAAATTTTCATTAAATTTATTCTATAGAATCCTAGTTTTCGAGCAAAGTCATACTTTTTGAGTCGGGCCCAACATGTATCTGGCACATGGGCTTGCATAGCAATGACGTGTAAAACGTTTTAGAACTGTTCGACAAAATCTCTGCCAATTAGAAATGCTTCAGGCAATATACTCCTGATATACTAACTGAAAAATACAATGATATGTCACTATATGAGTTCAACTATTCTAAGATAGAACTCAAACATATTTAGGATTTTGTGAAAATTTTCAGAGTGACAACTCTCATCATATGTCGTATTTTAGAATTACTTTTATTCTAGTGCTGAATAATTTTTCTGATGAATTCCAAATTGTCATGAGAACATTTTCAACTAACAATTTTATATACGGAACTAGCAAACTACCGTAGCTGACGAGAAAAGTCTTGCCTATTCAATGTTGACTTGATGAGACTTAACACCTTCCGTTTGCATACTAATCATTTGGTTTCATCGAAAACGAAGTATTGATTTCAGCAATAATGATGTAAGATGCACATAAAGCACGGTTAAAGTGAAAAAAACAAATGCGGTTTTTTTTTAGCCTATCCGATAGAGAATTTGACGCTGATCACGAATATGTGTCTTTTACGCTTTTTGAAAACTTTTTTTCGATCGAAAAANGCCTTGAGTAGCAAGTGGCTGAATTTGCCAAAAATAAAATGAAGAAAGTGCGACGCATAAGGCCTTCAATCTGAAAAATTGAGATTTTTATCATAAAAGCCACAACTTGAGCCATAATCAATAACATATTTGGAATCAGCAAGAAAAACTGACTCGAACGATGTATATTTAAAATACTTTCGGCAACTTCGTTTTTCTACCAAAAATTCACCTGGCGTACCCCTCAAGGTTCAGTCCAATAATAAGATGCACATAAAGCACGGTTAAAGTGAAAAAATTAATTGCGGTTTTGTTTTAGCCTATCCAATAGAGAATTTGACGCTGATCACGAATATGTGTCTTTTACGTTGTTTGAAAACTTTTTTTCGATCGAAAAAATCCAAAAACTTCGGACTACCCTAAAAAGTGAAAAAATCAAGTTTTCAAAACAAATGGCGCTAGTCTGTTTCCTTTTGAGTTTCGCATCTCGAAACTAAGTTTTTCAGATTCAGAATTGAAAACTGAATCTGAAAAACTAAGTTTGAAAGTGCCAGAATAAGAA
>OENM01000791.1:0-13740 GCA_900239745.1 Rotaria magnacalcarata
ATCATGACTAAAAATTGAACCTAATGAATATGTTATAAAAATACACATAACTTTTTTGGTTTCATGTATGCCTGCAGGACAGGCCAGGCACAAACACACCAGGCCAGGCTTGATCGTGCCAGGCCAGGCAACAGCTAGGCCTCGCCTGGTTATAACAGGTCAGGCGCCAGACCAGGCCAGATCGGAAAAAAGTGGCCTGTTGGCATCTCTGTTACATAAGTATGTGGACTTATTGAAATTTTGGTAACAATGGTACATTTTGCTACCAGTGCAAATAGAAATATCGTTTTCAAGAAAAAACTACAGTTTATTATCGAAAACATGTATTATAATCGTTCATTCTTTTAGTTGTTATTGAAAAGAAAATCTTCAACATAACGAGGGTTTCTATTTTTTGTGGCAGGTTTTCATTATCCAACCGAGAGATTTTGATTTCAGATGAGAGAAAAAGCAAGAGATCTGGGTAATCATATGGCAAAGATAAATGACACTGAAATTCAATAACACTTCCGAGCAGTTGTCGTATCTTCGATAAAACTATATAGAAAAAAAAAAAGAAAGTATAATTTATTTACTTATTTCAAGGTGAATATTTCAAATTGACTTAAGTTGGTGGATCCATTGCTTTTTGAGAAAGAGCAGGAGCTATTGCAGTCAGGGAACGATATGGAACAAATGGATATATCTTATCGTCTTTCAATCTGTTGACGTGTGCGAATTTTATAGTTTGCCGAAGAAAACAACTAAGAAATGTACTCACTCAAATTTATCATCTTTCTGACGTGACAATTTCGTTGGTCGTCGATCAGATTTGTTACCACCATGTACAATAATTTTCAATGTGCTCTACTAATATCCGAAACAAAGTTTGATAGAAACTTACGAGGGTGACTAGCAACAACGACCAAAAGTAGTAACACAAATGTAAAAAAAAACTTTTTCGAGCACTTTGCCACACGGTTACCTGCACACTTTCACGTACAAGATTTTTGAAACTGATTTTATTGCTTTTGTTGGAAACAAACGAAATTGGTAAATCAAAATTTTGCTATTAGTTATTTTAATTTTAATGATTAAATCAAAATACGGCTGCAAGCTATACTCAACAAATAGAAAAAATGGATTCAGAATTTAGAGTTTCTCTCCGTGCTATATCTTAATGTTGAACTTGAAAATCAAAATCAACTAATAAAAGCGTATATTTCAAAATAAGTTAGTATGATTTTTAACACTTGTAGCAGGAGTACTAGATTCTCGGATTTAAATCAGCAATTTGGTTCCGCACGTACATTTAGAAAAGAAGATTAACGACGACGCACATAAATACTATATATTGACATGTTCTATTCATCAGAGACTACCATTCATTTTTTTTAAACGAATAAAAATGTATACTGTAAAGATACTTTAAAATATCATAATGCTAGACGAGATAATGTTACTCCTACCAAAGACCATAATGGTCAAAGAAAAACAAAATTTTCACAATTAATTAGATTCAGAATTGTCAAGTAGCACAATTCGCCATGCTTGATCCATTTATCCTCGTTTCTATATGATGTTCATAAGTTCAATACATCACTTGCTTCCATTATACACACAAACACATTCAATAATTCAATTGTTACTTGGCGGAAAGAAAAATTTCCATCTAGATTTTTTTCTTCTTTTTGCTGGATTTAAATAATAGCAAGAAAAATACCGCATGAATTTTAATTCTCTAATATATGAATCCACAGAAAGAAAAAAGAGCGCAACATACAAGACAAGCATAAAGTAAGATAGTAATTAGAAAAAGCGTAAAGAATCTGTATCAGCGTTACAATTTTTGACGACTGAAATATATGTTGTTTTTATACTATTAAAAGGATAAATGTTCAACTTTTATGTTAAACCTCATGGAATACTTGTGCTTTTTAGAATCACATACACGATCTACACATTGACGAGAGAAAAGAAAAAAATATATATATTTGTAACTGTTTGAGTATATAAATGCACTTCGATTGATAAGAAAACTCGAGAATGCAAGGTGAACAGCTATGTGTGGTAATGACTACAGAAAAAAATAAGTCTAATTGTTAAATGAATATTTTAAGCATTAACTGCACGTTTTTTAGTATCATTATCTGATGGATTTGTTGTTGCGCGTACAAGTCTAAAGAATAAAAAAAAAAACATCCTTTAAATTTCTACGAAATTTAAACTCACGGATCATTCGCTTGATCTTGATCATCATCATCGGTCGAAGATTTTTTATTTGATTTTTGACGTTTTTCAAAAATTAAAATGATGATGACAAGAACAATTACAACACTAACAATACCAATAAATGGCCAGAGCGCTGCTAATCGATCTAATAGGAGGATAACAATAATAAAAAAATTTTCTAAATATAAAATCAATGAAGTAAACAAACCTTTAACACGTAATAAGACTGGAAATGTAACATTATTTATTGTGCACCGATAAAAACCATTATGAAATTTTTTAACATGTTCAATGCTTATTTTATCGCCTTCCTTTGTTACCGAAGGAGGAAGAGTCGAATACGATTCTTCGTCTTTACTATATTCCCATACAATTTCATTTTCATCGTAATTATCTGGTTTTGGTTCAATAATGCATTTCAAAACAACTGCTTTATCTTCACTACGCCGTATTGATCCTTGACGAGATTCGATTTTTTCATTCGCTCGATTTGTTTCTATACTTTGTGGAGATGGTATAGCTATTCCAAAAGCAAAACATCATGGAAATTCTATTAACATTGCAAATAAACTCTGCGTACCTGATATTTTTCCAAATCGACATTCGCTAGGTTCTTCATAACCGAGTTTATTTGTTTTAACCTGCCAGAATTCAACAGCGGTATCGTTAACAACTTTAAAAAACAATTATTTATTTTCAAGTCATTTTTTCATAATTACCGAAGATTTTTATTGTAAGAGTCGATTCTTTTTCAGTAGTTGTAACAGCATAATGACCAGCTTTTTCCGTACTTACAGCTACACCATCTTTATACCATTCAAGAAATTGACCATTACCATCCTCACCTGTATATTCACATTTTAATTCTACTGAATGCTTTAATACAGCTTTTATTTCATTAGTTGTTTGTGGTTTGCCAATATATTGGGCATGTACAATAAATATTATACTTGAGACTAAAAAAAGGAGAAAAGAGTCTACATGCAGCAATTATCTAGCGTTTAAATGAATTAGTACCAGTAAAAAATATGACAAGTAGTTGCGAATGTGTCATTGCTTACGAATGGAGAATTGGCATAGTGAAAGAAAAACACTCCGTCTCGTTTTGCTTGTTGTTGTTGTTTTTGCTTACACTATTTTTGTTTGTTTTTTTAGTGCTTATTATTTTGCCATGTTAGTATGATTTTTTTTATTCAAGTTCTAAAAAAATTTATACGAACAAAAACTAAAAAATATCAGATATAACTATTTTTCTTAAATTCCGATTCGCTTAGAATTCAGCCAATCGAATTACAGAGAGTAAAACAGTATGTATGTTGTCAAACAAAACTATCTATCTATTCAAATGAATAATGAAGAAGTGCGCAAGATTCTAACGCCACAACGCATGTTTTATGTTAGAAAAGTCCAAAATCAGAGCACTTTCTACACTAGTTGGTGTAAGTGCCGTGATATTTTTACTCTATTGTTTTACTATTTTCAGATATATATTTAGAATGACTGAGTCATCAGTTTCAGAAGCAACACCATCAGCATGGTTTTCAAATTTCGGCTTAACCCCAAATTTAACTAATACATTAACGAACTTGAGTTCCAGTCTCGTCGATGCTACATCTAAAGTAGGTACTGCAGCAAGTACACTTCAAAAAACGATCCAAGAACGCCTGTATACATCTAATCAAAGCGAACAACACACTTCCGAAACAACTAAGCCAGCTAAAGATTTAACCAGTATGTTATCTATGAATCATATCCAAAACTTGTTATTTTATTCTCCATAGGTATTTTGACCGATCTAAGCTCAAGTGTATTAAAAAGTGCTCAACAATTCAAACAGGTTTTCGAAGAAAAAACTATCATTGGTAATTTTACAAAAGAACAAGAAAAGTTTCTAACAGATAAACGTACGCAACAACGACGTACAGAAACAGGTGTTCTTCCGTGGGTTGGTTATGAACACGAAGAAGAAATGAAAAAACAAATTTTAGATCTTTCAAAAGTCAGTTATCACATTTTCTCGATTGGCTAAATTTTGTTTTCTTCATTTAGGAAAAACGTAATTTTCTTCGTGATGCACCACCAGGAGCTGTTTATCATTTTGATATGACTGCAAGCTATCCAGTTGCACTAACTATTCTTGAAGTTGATGAAAATTTGAAACAAATGCGCTTTGATCTTGTACCTAAACAGTACGAATATTTACACATTTAAGACTCTTAGCAATAGGAAATTGTTTTTTTTAGAATTAATGAAGAATCATTTTGGCGTAATTATTTCTATCGTGTAAGTTTAATAAAACAAGCAACTCAATTAACAGCTTTAGCCAGTGGTAATGGTATGTTATCGTCTAAATGCAGTCTTTTTTTATTGAAATATTATTATTTCAGCCAATCATCAACCAACCGATGAAAACCATCACCCATCAAATAATCTTGGTAAATCAAAAGGCTTTCTTCGAAGGAACGAACGCGCATCCCGATAGGAGAATTATTTTCTCATATCAATAAGCAATATTCAGTTAAAAATTGTTGCTCTGAGAATTGAATTAGATTAAGCATTTATTCAATGGGACGCCTTTTTCTATCTTGAACGATCGTATTCCATAAATAGAATACGAATTACTTAACTAAGGATTCTGTCGTAGGATTTTCTATTAATAAATTAGTGGAAAAAATAAATTTTTATTTCTCGATTTCAGAACGTCGAACGTCCGAATTGAATGAAAAAACATCAGATATTAATCAAGAATTTGTCAGTGAAGATTATGATACCTCAGCTTTAAGTATGGACGATATTCGACGTGAAATCGAACAGTTAACTATTATGAAACGAAGCTCAAATAAAACAAAAGACGGTAGTCCCGGTAATTATCGACCTATGATTTTTTTTCTTTGATAATTTTTGTTTTGTTTTAGATTTAGATGAAAGTGAATGGGACAAAGGATTAGCCGATGAACTTGAGAATGTGTCCGCTGAAGAACTTGAAGCACAAATCAATCAACTATTAAGCGACAATTCTAAATGAGAATTTCGATTGTAAAAAAACTATTATTCTTTTTTGAATGCAATAAGATAATTAATTATTATTTTTCTTTGTAAATCTAAAATGATTACAGCTATGCTTTATTTTTTTAAACAAATTAATGAAGGTAACGGTCGTAATAAATACGTTAAACAATATTTACTTTTTCAGACAAAAAGAAGGCGAAATGGCAACCAGAAAAGGTGGTTTGTATTAAGTTAAAGAAAATTACAACAAAAAAATTGAACTCTGTTTATTTTTCGTAGCATCATCACGTAACAAAACGAAATCAAATACTAACGAGGGTCAATATTGAGTTGACACATTTTGCCTTAGTAACAAAAAATGTATTTCTAGAGCAAACAGTTGATGTCAAACGTCGTCGGACTCTAAAAAAAGAAACTCATATTGAGTACGACTCCTTAGAAAAATATGGATATCATTTTAAAAGTAACAATCTTCATGTTTTGATTTGAGAAACTTTTATTTTTCCTATGTAAATAGACGGAAAGCTGGTTACAATTGAAACTGATGAACCATTCGAGTTCAATTTCCATTCGGATAATGACGAAAATCAAAAGCGATATGAATCTATTGGTAAATTAATTGACGAGTCGATATTCAAACTGCTTGAGAGTGAATGCCATTTGAAACGAGTTACCGTCCCCGTATGTCTATTGATTGATAAAGCATGAAAGAAATAGTTATCGGTTATTTCTTGAAGGTTGACCCGAAAAAGGAGGAACGCACAAGTTTTATTTTCGTCAGTGATGATTTAGCAACTGCTGATTATCTCATGGTGATTATTCATGGTACAGGAGTTGTACGTGCTGGCCAATGGTCGCGAAAGTAATTTATTCATTGATAGATTTTTATTTGTCTTACTCTATTTTTCTGTCAGATTAATAATCAATGAAGGCTTAGAAATTGGTACTCAAATGCCGTATATTCAACGCGCACGAACAGCTGGTTATGCAGTCATTGTTACTAATACTAATTTAAACAGCTTTGAATCTCCTCGATTTCTTCGCCGTCCAGCATTCCGACCTATACGTGTATGTTTTTCATATTTGAAAACAAAAGCCGAATTGCTAGTTTTCACCCGCCGATAGCGAGGAAATAATAGGTTTGTACGTGCCAGTGAATTCTCTAGGGTAGTGGTACTGCTGAAGAACATGGTTGTTATGTATGGGAACATTTTATTCGTTCAAGTCATGCTAAACATGTTTGTATTGTGGCGCATTCATATGGAGGTGCTGTAGTACTGGAAATGGTTTGATAGTTTTTTTCATCTGAATTTCCTGTTCATATCTGTAGTGGTTTTCTTTAGGCTTCTCAATTTTTTAAAGAATTTGATCAACGAGTTTTTGCTGTAGCATTGACTGATTCACCTATGACAGTCTACGGACGAAGAGTGAATAGAAAAGTTTTAGAAATGCTAAAAGCGGTACTTTTTTTTGCTCAGAAAAAACAACACGACAACAATGAAAGTTCTTTAATTTCATTTTAGAGAGCGATTGATTGGGTTGCTGATGTAGAAGATGTAAATACTGATTTAGGCGATAGTGTTTGTTGTCAGTTACGATCTTCAGGTAAAGAAAAAGAAAACCAATGAAAAAATTTTAAAATATCAATTATGATTTTTTTCGTCTAGGTCATACAGTACATGAGTGGACATCGCATACAGCAATTGATGCGATCTTCGACTATTTCGCTGAAGAACGCGAACAGCTTTAACAAAAACAATGATATTTATTTGTGATATAGAGAAAAAATGACAATTAAAATAATGACTTTGTTTTGTGATAAATGTTTTGTGCATATTAATTATCTTAGTAGAATATGCTTAAATTTTAGATGGTTAAGTCGACTCGTCGACCACCTTAGGAATTCTTGTTGATTTTGCTTCTTCGAATCAATGCGGGTTAGCACCAGGCTTTCAATCATTGTACAGTATTTTACAAGCCACAAAAACAAAAATGGGCGGTCGAACACTACGAGCCAATCTAATGGAACCTTTGATTGGTAGGGTTTTTAGAAAAGACTGTTAAATTCAGAGACGTTTAATGTAATTTTGATAGATGTTAATTCAATCCATTATCGACAAGATGCTGTGGAAAATTTAATCGACGATGAGAAATTAATGTTTCAAATACAAACAATACTTTTACATTTTACCGATGTTGAACGTAGGAAGAGATTTTCTATTCAAAGTTGAATATCGATTGATGCTTGTGTTTAGGTATTATTCTTGCTTGTATACAAGAAAATCCAAGTCGTACAGTAACAGCTGCTGAAAAACGTATTACAATGATAAATCAACTTCGACGTATTCTTGATATACTACCAACACTTCAACAAGCCCTTGAACAGTCGACTTGTGAACTTTTGAAAAATCTTTGTTCCGTAATAAAAAAAGAAACGTTTACATCTTCTTCTACAATAAATCAACTGATTTTTTAGATCTTAAATGATCAACGCTTTCAAGCGATACTTGATCTTTTAAATGGACAATTAACAACGGAACAAACGGTTTCAAGTAATGGATTTCTTGCTTCGAAAATTCGACGGATTTTTGCCATACGAGTAGGTTCTTCCTCTCGCTGTAGCTCAGATAAAATCTAATCTATGAAATTTATTATTCTAGAATGGTCTTGACGAACGTCTCGATAGTCTACGTGCTGACGTTATTGTTCTTATTGATGATGTTGAATGTAAGTTTATGCATTGATTTCATTGTTTTCTACAAAAAAACATTTTCATTAGTATTGGAAAAAGAATTTTCCGAACGATTCAGTATGCCTGTTCGGTACAATTTAACAAATGCACGTGGATTTTCATTGGAAATCATCGGCGAATTTAAAGGTGTTCTACCGGCTAATGTTATCTCAGTAGCTAAACGGCAAAAATCAACATTTATTACAACATTACAATTAGCTCACCTTTCGGATCGATTTGAACTTTTATACAACGACATTTGTCTGCTAACAGATCAGTAAGATTCGAGAAAATGTCTCACTAACGCATTCCTCAGCTTTTTTCAGTGCGAAAGAGTTCATGACACAAACGAAACTGATGATTTCGTTTTATGTTTTAGGATTATTTTAATTCTTCTTGCAAAAATTCGACCACATTTTGGTTGCATGTATAAACTTGTTGAAGCCATATCAATCATCGATATGATCCAATCATTTGCTGAAGTAGCGAAAGCACGCGATTATGTTCGACCCATGTTTGGACCGAATACCAAAATCAGCAAAGCACGTCATCCAGTTATTGATCTGTTCGGCCAACAGAAACCAATCGCCAATGATATTGAATTATGTAAAGAAATGAATGTTATTTTGGTTACAGGGCCGAATATGAGTGGAAAATCTACATATCTTCGGCAAATTGCTTTGCTACAAATTTTAGCTCAAATCGGTAAAATGGTTTTATAATAAAAAAATAGTAACAATTTTTGTTGTTTTTAAAGGTTGTTTCGTGCCAGCTGAACAAGCTAGATTTCGAATTGTAAATAAAACTCTGATTTCATTTTCCGAAAAAAATTCAAGAATTTTTTAGGTTCATGAAATTTTCTCAAAAATTCGTCAACACGATAATTTATTTACGGGACAATCGACATTTTCATCTGAAATCAATCATATCTCATTTATTCTTAGTTCGATGACACCAAACTCAATGATTATTCTTGACGAAGTAACCGCTCTATTTCAAACCAATAAATTTATTCTTTTCTACTTTTTAGATTTGTTCAAGTACGTCGACAAACGAAGGTATGTGAGCATAGGAAAACACTCATTCGAAATTAAAAAAATACACTGTTATTTCGTAGGTCTAGCTTTAGCTACCAGTATAACTGAAACATTGTGTCGTTCACAAGCATTTTCAATCATTGCAACACATTTACAACAATTAACATCTGTTGGTTACATCCATCGAAATCTTGCTAATTACCATTTCGATGTTATTTATAATGATAAAATCAGTAGCGACGTTGATAGTGATTTAGCACATCGTTCACGTCATTTTCATCCACCACAAGCGATGCTTAATCGATTACAGGAACAAAATAATATTATCTACTCCTATACGCTTCGACCGGGCATATGCAAAGATCTTCATTACGGTAAAAAAAAGAGGAACCTTTTTACAAAGTAAAATTGCACTCGAAAAAAATGTTTTAGGCATTGCTCTAGCTTCACAAATTGAAGATTTGCAAACAGTTGTCGAATTAGCTAAATGTGTAGCTAAATATTACATTCGAAAAAAAGAGGTACTTATATATATATAGATATCAGCGGCTAGTTCTAGTCCCATGAGTAATCACAAATATTCAAGGTGAGACATGTGCGGTTTATCACTTTTGTGTAGTAGAACCAGAGAAAAATTATATTTCATGCAAATCGCTCTCGTTGGCTACCTTGAGAAGTGTCAGCATGTGGAAATTCTGAAAAATAGTGTTTTTTTATGTTAGTCATACAAGAGAATATATTATTGACTTGCATCCTTGGGTCTTATCAACATGAATTAGCCTGTCTCGATATCAAGGAAAGTAGACATCTCGAAAAAAACAGAAACTTGTTGATAGAATTTCTTTGAAATCTGACGCCGATGTTTTTGTTGAAAACAAGAATTTACAATAACAACTCATGCCGAGAACATATTGACATGTGTCAGACGCAATCAATAGACATGCTAATCTGTCTGAGATACAGTGCCCTAGATACGTCTACATTAAGATCTAAATCTTTCATTTAGTCGGTGATGAATCAACTGTCGAATATCCCAAATTTATTAATGAAACGTGTTATTATTATGAAAAGCTTCTGTGATTTAATTTATGATGTATCGAACAATGCAATTCAATTTATCGAACAACAACGTGTTTATCTTGAAAATTTTCAAAAACGTATGCATCAACATTGGTCAATATCATCAACAACAGCAACGTCATCAGAGGAAGACGATGATGACATTCTAATCGAATTAACTCCATCGCCTACCATTGAAAATGAATAGGATTTTATACATAAATATATAATAGTAATAGATTCATAGTGAATAAATAGTAAATATTGTTATTACTTCTTAGGAGGAAAATTGGTTTTTCTAAACATTGATGTTATTTGTGAAGATGCGAGAAGGATCGTATTAGTTTTTTTTTTCAAATTCGATATTTCCGCTGGGAAAGACGCTGAAAAGTTTTGGCTATTGGAGGACGTATTAAACTTCTGCTTTGACGAAATTCATTGGTGAATCCGAGATGAAACTTATGAGACGGAGTGATCAATATTTTTATTTTATGCGTCTTATTTCATTTTATGAAGGTCTAGAATTGATATGTATCTTTTTGTAACCAGACTTACGGTCTATGTGAACAGTAAACACACACCGGAATGCAGACAGAATTCTATTGATGATGGAGAAGCGATACTCTACTGAACGATCGCGGAAATCGAACTAACATTGTTGTAAATTAGAATCATCAATCAAATTACATTTCCAATCAAAATATCACATTCGAGATAAACAATGTGCGTCATGTTCGACAGCAGAAACATATGTGCAAAGACGTGCACATGTCATTGATCTTCATTGAAAGGTATTGATGGTTATAATGAGTGTCAACAAAAACAAATAGATTATGATCATCATTGTGCTTGTTTCAAAACCAACACAAACTTGAATAATTACCCTTAAGTTTTTATGCCCTGAGTAGATTTGTTAACGACTAGAGAACGTCGTCCATCGTGGAGTGCAAATGCATTGACTTTGTAGTCAAAGGATTCAAGGTTTGATTGCTCGTGACAAGGGAGCTTTTTCCTTTTTTTCCCATGCGTCTTCATTTCATCGCGTCGTTAGAACGATTATAATGGGAGTATTTTAAGAGCGAAATTAATGGCATAGCAAATATATAATGACACGCAACAATCAGTTTTGATATCTTCAAGCATTTTTACACTTGGACTAAAATTCAAGGTGAACTATTCGATTGATATTAATATTTTCTTCGAGCTTCTATGCCATCTAGTGCAGATAATCATTTTCAATTAACGCATAAACTATGTTCTTATCAATGCATTTTCTATTAATAAATAATCTTAGTTTCATCGAATCCATAAATCGACGTGTATCGTAAGACATATAATCTGTTCTTCAAATTTTTCTTTCCTTTTGTTAGTAAATAACAAATGTCGTTAAGTTCGCCATATGTCTTTATCAGCTACTAAATTACATCGTTTGTTTATTTCTAATGTGATCGATTTTTCTAGTTAGTCGCAAATACTTCTTCTTTTTTTTTCGTTACTGTCGACCTTTTGACAAAGCACTACTGCCAAGGTTATTCTGTAGAACTGCCGTAAGTTATCAACACTGTTCCATTCATCATAATCGAGTAGATAACGAAATTTTTCTTCTTCTTGAACACATTACTCATCGACACGAATAAGAAAAATGTAATAATCACACACCTGTAGGATATACTATCGGAAACATTTAGTGCATTATATCGAACAGCTCCTGTCAGGGTCAAACAAGACCAGCGATAAGCATGATTGCCTAATGTTCACAAAAAAGAAATCAGTGAGATCTCTTGATATCTTATTATGGAAACCGAGATAAAGATCTTCTACCATTTAAATATTTGCGTAAATGTCATGATATAATATGTAATTGTCTTATACATTAAACAAAAAACAAAAGGAATTATCCATTGGGAAATCTTTTGTCGCCAGCTCCCATAGCGTGTGTATTTTAACTAATGAACTGCCACTATCAAAAATTGTTTTACACAGCTGACGATTGTATTGTTCATTATTCATCATATCAAAATACAATGAAACATTCCTCCTTCTATTGATATATATATATATATATATATATATATGTACATTAATGACTGTCGGTTAGTATGCGCATGCACATTCAATTGGCTTGATATTGAGCATTGATATCTTGCACGATTATATAGTAGCCAGAGTGTTTATTTACAAAACGTATTCTATGATGAAGCTTAACGGGCGATCCATCGTACTCCTCAGTGTCTACATCTAATTTGAACTTTGATTATTCTCGTTTTTTTTTCTCCCTGTAACATTGACATACACAGAAATAATAACATCGTCAACAACATTGACGAGAAACTTAGAGAGATAGCAAGAAAAACGATGGTCAATCAGCCACACACTTGCCACTTGTGTTGATTCAATTTGCAAACCATCTCTATAGGATAAATTGCTTGTAATTTATGCAGACTCTTCTCTCGACAATTATCTCGATATCTTGATACCTTCAACTCAACACGTCATTCTCTCGTACTTCTCATCTATCATCACTATCTGTCTATCTTCTTTTATTGCCGTTTTTTTCTTCCATAGCGCACAAAAAGTTCTTTTGTCTTGGCTCCTGTTTCTATATAACGATATTGTACGTACAATGTTTTTTGTGGCACCACATGCCAAAGAATCAATGACGAGAGGAGAAGAAGAAGAAGAAGAAGAAAGAAATCAATTACTTGCATCGTACGTAATCATTCGTGCTATCGTAGTCGTAGTGCCGAGAGAAATTTTCTCCCTCATTTCTCTCCTGATCGTTTGATCATCCATATAATCACGATCACCCAATACTCTATGAACACATAATAACTATAAATCAGGTGTGCAATAAAAAAAGGAAATAATTAGATATTGGCTGAATAAGCGTTTGTTCATCTCCACAGAATCGATGACTTCTGTTTATTAATCTTGCGCTTAATGTTATATTCTTTGGTGACTTTAGATTGCAATGATTTGAACATAATGCTTTTATTTATTTTTATTTATTTGTTTCCCATTTATTCAACATTATCATTATTCGCCACGAATACATTCAATTTTCCAGCAAGACCTAATAATTATGTTGCTTTTGAACCTTGGCGTCCGTGTCTAACAGGTTATGTTCGATTTGATATACGAACCACTGCACAAGATGGTACACTCGCCTATATAGATGATCGAGGAAAATTCGATTTTTTCTACTTAAAATTAATTGAAGGTAAACTTCGTCTCCTATTTAATTTGGGCAGTGATCGACAAGCTTTAAATGCGAATATGAAAATCAATGATGATAAATGGCATACAATATTGATTAAACGTAACGGACAAACGACGATACTTAGCATTGATAATGGATTAGTGCAAAATTCAACTATAACACATTCAGAAGATTTATATTTTGGCGGAGCTACATATAATGAATATCAAGCGTCACCATTTTATTTTGGAGGTAAGAACAGTGAGCCTATCAACATGTTTTTTACTTATCGGATAATGATGTTGACAAGAGATATCCGCTTTTGAATAGATTAAAAAAGTTGTCTTTGATGATTACTTGCGCTTGAATGAAGATCAATCTCGATGTTCTTCATTCTCTTTTGATTGGAAGACTTCGTTATTCTAATGAACAAAGACTGGTTGATTCCAATATGAGAAGTATTTGAAGTGACACGACTGGTTCGGCGCAATAGT
>OENM01000791.1:13755-38582 GCA_900239745.1 Rotaria magnacalcarata
TATTACTTAAAAGAGAGAATGAAAAAATTATCATTGTTGAAAGAGTAAATCAAATAACGAGGTTATCGATTGTCTTAATGATCTGTTATTAGTGGTTGTACTTGGCAGCAAACATGCATTTTCTAAGATGAGAGTATGATCGAATGTATTTTTCAAATCTTATTTATAAAAAAATATCGTTTCACGTACAATCAGAAGTACGTTGCTATCTGTCAATAGTATTGCGAAACAACAAAAACTCGCCTATTCTATAACCTTGTATGATAAAATCAGTTGCTGGTTAGAAAAGACAAAGATCATCATTAAGTCGTTTTTCATTATTTTGCTTTTCAGGTATTCCGTCAGTATTAGAACGACCAAGTTCAGGAAATTTATCATCCTTTGATGTTTATATGCAACCACGTTTCCGTGGTAAACTACGTAATTTGATTTATAAAAATTGTACCAATACTCGCCTGACTCAACCCGATCCCATTGATGTAGCCGATGGTGTTTCATTAGTTCCCAATGCATATTGTTCGTCAACAATCTGCGGTATGGGTATATGCTTAATAAATGATAATAGTAGTTATAAATGTCTTTGCGATGAGACATATTTTCAAGGAAGTAATTGTCAATATGAACGGCAAACAAATGAAATAACATTTCACGGTAAAGAATACGTAAAGTATAATTTACCGGGTTTGATATCAAGTTCAAATGAAATCTTAACATTTGAATTTAAAACAAATCACTACGATGGCCTTCTATTTCAATTGATGAATTCAAAAATCGATGTTAAATTAAAACGAGGTCAATTGTCTATAGAATATCGTTTAAATAATTCTTCCTTTGAATCATCAACCAAAAATCTCTATTTAATTGATAATCAATGGCATTACGTACAAATAAAACGTAAATATAGGCAAATGACAATACTGATTGATCAATATTATTTAGAATTCGAAAATGATCATAGAATCGATCAACTATTCAATTTTACGCAAATATTAATCGGAGGAAATAACGATTTAAGTGTCGAAAAATTCTACGGATGCATAAAAGATATTTCGATTGTATTTAATGAAAACTTAACAATTGATTTCAATCAATCGTTAATCAATTTTGATGAATTTAACATGGTACAAAATTTGAACTGTAAATCTTTAATAAATCCTATCCGATTTCTCGTTTCATCATCATTTATTTCATTTGATCTACCAAGTTTTTCTCAAGAATTGAATATTTCATTTCGTTTTCAAACGCATTCGTCAAATTGCGTAATTTTATACAGTCAATCGAATCAAGATTTTCTTGGCTTCGATTTAATCGATGGGTTCTTTTTTATCACATTTAATATAAATAAAAAACGGCAACGACAAGAATTATTTCAACAACGCTTCAATGACGGACAAACACATTATATTCAATTCGAAATGCGAACTTATCAAATAGGATTAGAATTAAATATCATCATCGATTATAGGCAAAGTACAAGAATATCAATTCGAACTTCATTGTCAAAAATAACTGTGAGTCTAGAAATCTATCCAGCTGTTGACTAGAAACTTCAGTGTAAACAGGAACGTTGGGTCACCCTTGATTTTTTGTGATTTAGTTACGCAACGTTTCTCGTGGATGTTCACCTGTAGAATTTTCCCTGCTGTGTTAGTAGCTGCAGGAAATTGTTCCCCAGAAAAAATCTCTCCCTCAAATACTTGCTCACTAGTTCGGTACGCCTCTGAATATAAAATCGATTTGATTCAAACGCTTAACACAAGATCTGTTCATGTTTCGCGGAATAAAGATTAGTGTCAATGCGAAAGATCTGAAAGGCTAGATCAACACTTTCATCAGCGAGTGTTTCTCAAGACAACAAACAAGACTTAAATCTGTCTCGGATAATCTCCATGCATACCACAAAATTCGCCTGTTGAAGTTTTTCTTATAAACAAATGATACATTTCCTATGAGCCGATCCAAATGAGAATTTGACTTCAGTAGATTTGCCCTTGCAGAGTGAGATCTGTACAAGTAACTAACAGCTTTTTCTATTAGATAGCCGGTCTCGATAGTTTATTGACCTATACCTTTCTTCGAATGTAGACATTCTAGAAATAATTTTCCTTTAGTTACATACAATGACGATCGGCGGTGTTAACCCTTCAATGCGCGCGTTACCAACTAATTACTTTTCTGGTATAATGCATCGTGGCTTAATTGGCTGTTTCTCAGACCTTGAAGTCAATCATGAATTGATTAATTTAGAAAAATACATAAACTATACAATTAACAATAATAACATAATGCCGAAAAGTGGTCCATGTTCAACAACACTGTCAACAAAACGAGGGTGCTCATGTGAACATCATGGTGAATGCCGAATAAACAATGACGGTACATGGTCATGTGATTGTTCGAAAACTGGATATACTGGCCGACGATGTGAACAACTGGCTTATCATTTAGATTTAAGTGAAATTCAAACGTTCGAATTAAATACGAGCGTACAATGGAGTGAACAAATTAGTGATATTTCATTTCGATTGCAGGTAATAGACAGTAGACGATTTGTTTTAAGTTTTACCGGAAAAATTTTAGGCTCTACATGATGAAAATGATTTTCTACAAATTCGTCCATGTTCTCTATCATTAAAATGCGATTCAATTAGTTTTTCTATTCATAATGGTCTTTTGAACGTTTATTTCTATTTAATAAATTTAACAATTGAATATCCGTTTATACTCGATAAACAATGGCATTCAGTACATTTGCAACGTATTGATACAAATTTTCTAGTACATATTGATCATCATATAATAAAACAAAGTGTGAATATAATTAATTTAAATCTATCTTCACTCTCGACTATTTGGTTAATATTTTATGGGAATAAACAAATTCGTATAGAAGATTTACGTTTATATGATCAGCCGATGTATTCGGATTTTTTTCTCAATAATCAACGTACGCAAATTAAATTGAAACATCGACCATGGAAACCATTAAATACGGTTTCGTTTGAACATCATCAAAATTCTTTTATTGAAATTCAACTGCAAGACATTCTCTGCCAAGATTGTCAATTGGATACATTCTATTTTGAATTCCGTACGAGAGAGCAAAATGGTATTCTCGTATTTGCCAATATTCAAACGAATAATCCCAAACTCAGGTATGATTTTCGGCAGGAAAAGTTGAGAATCATCTCTATTTGTTACCCACAGTATATCCGCGAAAGAGAATGGATTTTAGGTTTGCTCAATTCAAATATTTTCTATAGGACAGTTTCTTGCCTTGAGGATTGAGCGTCTGTATGTACACGTGAAAGTCTTACACTAGTGACCGTGGGATAAGACCCAAACCTAAGAGGGTTCGACTCTTGTGGCGAAGTTGACCCTGAAAATATAAGGCATGCACTGGTCATCCAGTAGGAAACCAGAGAAGAAAAATCCTTTATCCTCGGAACGACTATCGATTACATATAAATCTTTCTTTTCAGTACTCATCTATCGGACAAGCAGCTGAATAAAACTGATCAATATCTTCTCATGAAACTCGTCCATGGTCAACTTCATTTAACGATTGTCGGCACTTCTATGTCTAAGACCATCGATGAAAATTACGAAATTCAAACTAAAATTCATCTTGACAATGATCGCTGGCATCAGATATTCTTTCATCGTGCGAGCGATCATCATTTAGAGTTAATTATTGATTCCAATGAATATTATCTTTTATCGTCGATCTATTTTCTTGACAAAATTTACATTGGTCATCCGCCGAATATTCATTTTGCCAATCCTATTTCAACAATACAAGCTTGTTTTGCCTCGTTGACACTGAACAGTCGTTCAATAAATCTACGTGAATATATCAAACCGAATTCACCAATTCGAAACGATTGTTTTCTTGATTCCCAATGTCCATTGAGACAATGTAAAAATACAGGAACGTGTCTTGATCGCATTCAATGTAATTGTCAGCACACAAGTTTTGAAGGGCAATTTTGTACAAATTTAAAAATCGGTTATTCGTTTGATGATTTTACATCTGGTTTAATATTTGATCAGCCGTTTAATCAAGAAAAGCCCTTTTCAACTTATAAACTTACATTTGGTATTATGACAACAATAAAAAAAGCTGAAATCATTCGTATAAACGATCAAATAGTTCTTGAACTATACAACGGATTTATAAGAGCAAAATTAATTAGTAATGAATATGTACAGAATGAACATCCGATTAGTGATGGTTATTATCATTTAGTAAAAATTCAATATAATTTAGTGGAAAACTTTAATCTAACTGTTGACAATGAAGTACAAACGAAACGTTTGACAAACAAACTCGTATTCGATAAACCATTATTATTATTAATCGGACAAAATCCAGCATTTAAACATCCATTTCAAGTAAGATAATTCAAATACGGAATTGTTTTGCGCATAATAACAAATCACTTTTTCAATGACAAACAAGTTTATCGATTGAGATGACCATTTTTTTGGTCTCAGAAATTCTAGCTACTCTATTATCGGTTCGGATCTAGTGAAAAATAGTGTAACGTTTCCTTGTCTCTCATTCGAAGATGCTTCTTCAATACTCGTAATTTTTATTTCGTAACTAAAAATATAACCCAGGTCTACTTCATTGTACTCCGAAGCCTTGCTTTGTTCTTCTTGTTAATATGTAAGAAAATGCTTGTGTTTCGAAACAAGAGCGTCTCTATGGCTAGCTGGCATTTCGATATGAGTACACTTGTCTAAACCAGGATTGTAACTTTGCTGGTTGAAAATTTTGTTCGTAACCCTATGTTTGGCTATAAAAACTGAGCTGTCAACGATGCAAAACATGCCATTTTACTCATTTGTTTGGAGATTCTTTTAAAAAGATTCATTATTGGTGCCATTTGTTCGTCGATAGGGAGTGTGACTCCAATCGACCGGTTCTAAGTCTAGTCTAAGTTTAAATTTTCGACTACGACTAGTCAGTGTAACGACTATCTGCGCTCATAAGGCAATATCTAGATACAATAAAGCGACAAATTCCTATCGGATTCATTCACATGGGACAAAACTCGAAATAATATTTCTGATATTTTAGGGCCAATTGTATGGACTTGAATCGGATGTTTATTCTATATTTGATTTAATTTCACCGACATTCCAACGTATTTCATTTACACCAGTTCGAAATAAATCTCTATCTTCAATTTCTTTTCTATCATCAATTATCCATCCATCAGCTGTAGCACAAAATAGAGCAATACAGCCATCATGTTCATATCAATCCTCTGACGATATATGTATAATCACATCAGACACCAATTCTATCTCATTATTATATCCTAATATAACAGTTCAATCATTGGTACCTATTCGAATCTCATCTGAATCTGGAGGTACATCGTTATCGAAACATTTCTCTAACTCAACATTATCACATAATCAATTAAATTTCCACGCATCAAACTCAACAAATAATAATCCTATTTCATCATCGATGATCTTCGTGCGCACACCGAGTACAAACGGATTTATAGAAAAATTTCATTGGAAAAATATTTGGTTCATTGTTGGGTGTGCTCTCATTGGTTCTCTATTTTGTATTATATTATCAACATGTGCTTGTATGAAATATCGTCGAAAAGATGTAGGTGTTTATGAACTTGAAGAGACACAACGTTTTCGACCTCTAATCATTGAGTTATCTCCTTCGCCCGGTGATCGTAATCAAGGACAATCAAATTCGACAACAAATATGTTCAAAAACCCACACACTAAAGCGCATAAGCGACGAAAACGTAAAGGCTCATTATTACTAAGACCTGATGAACAACGGGAATTTTATATTTAAATATTTCTCTCTTTTTTACAACTATTTTTTTCCTCTTGTGAACATATACGATAGATTTGAGCAAAATAAATAATCATTGTCAAAATAATTTCTCATTATTGCGTTGCTGTTTGTAGAAATAGAGAGATTATTTATAGACGTGATCAACGATAACAGAACATAGAGGTCTGCGGTTCCAAAAATTACCCGGAACCGAACCGGGAACCGGAACCGCGGTTCCGGTCCCGGTTCCCAATCATTTCAAAACAGCGGTTCCGGTTCGGTTCCAAAATTATTATACGGAACCGTGGAACCGTTTACCTATCAAAGTGTGGCTATGATATACAATATGTGGGGTATTGACCATGCTTGCTGATGTCGCTAACCACAAAATTTGTATCTCCGCATCAAGATCAGTATAGAATCACTTCTGACATGAGTTGTGAATCATTTCTTTTTCAATAGTATCTTGACAAAAAGCTTGATGTGAGTGATTATATAAAAGAAACGGTCCCACGGTTCCTGAGTAATTTTTTCTACGGTTCCGGTTCGGGTTCGGTTCTCAAAAACTTTTAAAGCCCGGTTCCGGTTCGGTTCCCGGTTCCATATTTTGTGGAACCGCAGACCTCTAACAGAACACCTTCTATTCTCAAAACAATTTACCCTTATCTCTGTTCAATCGAGCAAAAAACGACCCTCTGTAATGAGAGCAACATGCCCTATAGGCCAAAAGAAACGGATAGATTAATAATCTTGAGCAAATAACAGATGCTTTTGTCGAGTAGAATCAGATACGATACTCAGGTAAATCATAGACATTGTTTTTTTTATAAGCGTGTATTTTGAGGCAAATGATAGGCGAGTAGAAATTCTATGTCATTGAGTTGTCTAAGAATAGTGTAACTCAATCCTTTGCTTCATTGTAATGGATTATGAGAAGAATAAGTAACCGTCAAATAAAGTGCTTAACTTAGTCTATCGAACGGTAAGTTGTGCTTTGATTTTTACCGTAGAAAATTTTGGCTAGCTCAGAATATCTATCATTTTAAAGATGGAGTTGCTTTTTTTTTAAATTATTACACAGCTATATGATGTGAGTTAACTCAGTACGATCCGATTTGTACCATGCATACCTATGTTGATTAACGATTCTAGTTGTGTTACATATGGAGAAGAAAACTATTTCTTGTGAACAGTCATATACAATGAAGTCTCAAAAACATGACAACTCAAAGGTATATGATTTTAAATTAAATAGGAATTCATGTCTGTATTTTTTGATAACGATGAACATGATTTTAGAAAGATTTGTGACCAAGCTGAAGACATAATTCGAGTCTACAACGGCTCATCAATCCAGTCATGACACTGTGTCATTCACATTTTACTTTTAAAATATCCAATTTATTGCTAATTCCATGGATTCGAAAGTTTGTATTTCAATATTGAAGTCCTAATTAGTGTACTGAAAATTCATGATTTTCTTTTATAGCGAATATATGTTTCAGTAAATATTTTAATATCACGATCTATTCTAAATCATGATCTTAGTGACATTTAGCTTACTTTCTATAGCATTTTACGTCAGTATTTGAACAGTATATTTAGTAACTAAATATAAGATAAAGTTTGGAACAAGTTGATTATTAGCGAGTTAATTAATTTCGGGGTACTATTTTTAGTAACACTACATCATAGAACGAGATTCATTCATCGCGCTTGCATGATCTTGTCATCGACACAACGTCTACATATTCTTTTTCGTGCTCCATAGAAGGAAACGGATGTGAACAGCAACAGAATATAATTAGGTTTTAACTTGCATTAAAAACTATTGGAGAAGATTATTCAAGTAAAATGAAGGAATTTCTTTCCCAGGGCAGTTAAACGATTTTATATCGTATATCTGTCAGCAGTATCCAAGAACTGAGAAATAGGAATTCTTAATCTGCCAAGGAATTGTCAGTACCGCTGTGATAATTCTAAGAGAATATGGGAATCAACCATTGGTTCCCTCACAGTTCCACTACTCACGAAGGTCGCGGTATTACTTTTTTTTAAATAATTTGCGCACGAAACTATTGATTCTCACAATTTTGTAGGTGAAGATGAGTGTAAGAACAAAAATTATTGTGAATATTCCATATTTTTACCTTTAGTACGTAATGAACTGTAGGGGAACTGCGGAGGAATTCCTAATTCTCAGTCCTTGGACACCCCACCCAAGGTCAAGTGGATATTGATGATGAAATCTTTCATTACAGAACTGATAAAAGAAATATTATTTTTCATTGGCTTTGCCGAGTAGATGATCAATCAGCTTTTCCAAATATTATGTCACCTGCACTTTGTTAAAATGTTTATTTGCTTAGAGAAAATTTTTTCTACGTGTTAATTGAAAAATAGAGAAAGAAAAGAATGTATAAAAATACTTGAAAAAGAAAATTTTGATTTCCAGAAGAAAATTATGAATAAAAATCTCAAAAAGAAGCCGCATAGTTTTGTAAATATGGGCTTGAATGTCTTTAAATGAGTAAAATATTCCATAGGCATAGCATTATTGAATAGATGTTCTATACGAAATTTCGCTCGCATCGTTTTTTTTTCTCATTATTTCAAATCAAACACAGAAAAAAAACTGGAATTCATAAAATAACGAATCATGTTTTTATATGACATTGATATATATACATATATTTGACTGGGCGGCATTTTAACAAGTTTATGACTAACTTATCGTTATATTCATTCTATTCGAGTTACTTTTTACTGTTAACAGTATTAACGAGGCGACAAAGCTAACTGTATGTTTAAAATTTATTTTAGTAATTTCAGCAGCCAATGCGTCACAAAACTTGACTCAGTAAAAAATGAAAGCTGTAACATCGACAATAACTGTCAAGTGAGAAAAAATCTTCTCGTATTTTTAACTGGTTTTCGAAGTAGATGTACGTTTTTAGCCAATAGGAAATCTAAAGTGGATAGTGTTCGAATTGGTGTTTTCTACATCAGTTATTTTGCTTCTAAAAGTATTGATCGTTGAATTTTCTGACGAAATTAAAAGAAATAAAATTGAAATTAACATCAAACGAACAATAAAATCTGATTTTATAACAAAAAATTAAGTAGTCAGTTTCTATTTGTCTGTTCAATGAATTTATATCATGTTATCAGTCACATCGATTATACATTATTCAATCGAATGGTACTCACCAGTGTAATAACATTCGCTTTTTCTATTCTGAATGAATAACGACATTTTTTAAATGAAATTTTCAAGCATCTCACATATACCATTTTCCCATACACTAGTGGTATCTATCATTGTGTATATAAACATTCAAAATTTATATCTTTGTTGACTGTTATGAATAATCAATCATCCATGCATTCATATTTATAAGTACGATGAATGACATGAAATATATTCGGTAAATATGAATCATTGTTCTCGTTTGTTTTTTATTATTCTCTCCTTCGGAATCGTAAATAACTTTTCGAACCAATCGCTGATGTATGAAAGAAAGAAAAACATGTTTTAACTACATGCAAAATCACTACTGTTATGATTGATTTTTATTCTGCTAGCATATGCAAAAAAACAATACGTAAATGCACGTTCTTATCGCTTTTTCTCTTTTCGTTTCATGTATATAGATATAAATATTTTTTAAATATCAGTAGTAAAATAGAGCCTTCACTGAGTTAATCTCAAATATTGCTTGATTAAGCATTTTAGATATGTTTTTATTTATGTTAATTAATAATATGTAATCATTGAATTAAATACAAATCAGTCAAAACGAAACACGAAAATAAAATACAATGGGTCAAACACTTTCTGGTAAGATAATATAGATATATCAACAGGTTACATAACGAAAATTTTCTAAATCTAGAACCTGTCACGTCGAAAGAGTCCGAAAAAGTAGAAAATCATATGTACTCAGTTGGAAGCAGTAGCATGCAAGGATGGCGTATAAGTGAGTTTGAACTATACAGATAAATTCTAGAAAATATGCTAACAAAAATGTTTTTCTATTTCGTTTCAAACTAATTTAGATATGGAAGATGCACATACACACATATTAGCTTTACCGGAAGATAAAAGTTGTGCTTTTTTAGCCGTCTATGATGGCCATGGTGGAGCTAAAGTTGCACAGCATTCATGTAAACATTTACATACACGGATTGCTAATCTACCGGAATTCAGTTCGTTATTTTTTTTCTCTTCTATTTTCTATCGGTGTTTGATAAATTGTCTTTTAGAACAAGGACAAATTGAAACAGCTATAAGAAAAGGCTTTATTGAATTCGATAAAGAAATGGCTTCAGACGAAGAGATACGAGAAGATTTAGCAGGAACAACAGCCATATGTGTTGTTATCAAAGACGGTAAACTTTATTGTGGAAATGTCGGCGATAGCAGAGCTATTGCATCAGTTAATGGTAATGTGGAAATTCTTTCAATTGATCATAAACCTAATAATGAAGATGAAAGAAAACGTATAACAGCTGCTGGAGGTTGGGTAGAATTCAATCGTGTTAATGGTAGAATTATTATCTATTTATTGAAATAAATTTGTAAGCGTTTTTTGATATAGGTAATTTGGCATTATCTCGAGCTCTCGGAGATTTCGTATTTAAGCAAAATGCCGATAAAAAACCAGAAGAACAAGTTGTAACCGGTGAAAATTAAAAACAATAATATTTATTTATTTACTCTATGAAAGTTATTTCGCATTTTAGCGGCTCCTGATGTTATGGTTAAGACAATCAATGAAGATTGGGAATTTATATTACTTGCTTGTGATGGCATTTGGGATGTGCTTAGTAATGAAGAAGTTTTAAAATTCGTCCGAGCACGAGTAGCTCTACAAATGCCACCGGAAATGGTATTGATAGATTTTTTTGTTGTTGAATCAATTGAAAGTTAGAAAGAAAAACAAGAAATCCGTTGGGCTATAGTTTATCCTACAGGCATTTAACTCTTCAAGAGTCGAATTAGAATTTTCTATGAGTTTCGGATGAGGATTTTTGTTTTGTTTTGAGTAAATGAAGTCTAAAATGTTAGCGTTAAAAATTTATTGAACTATCGAAAAGTTCAACTTGAGCACTATTAAGACAAATAAATACTCTACAGATCAAATTTCCTAAAAGATAGATTCAAGTCAACGATTTCCGGAAGTAATTTATGTGAAATTTTTAATAAAAGGGTAGGCAATTCCTTTGAAGAAAAGAGCGGACACAAGCAAATTCTATTCTGAAAAGCTATTATTAATAAAATCCTTAGGGGATTAGAATGCGAAATATGATGAACTTATTTTTGGCAATCACAGAAAGATGATTTTTTTGCTGATCTATTTTGAGATGCATTTGTCAGACTAAAGCCCTCCAGTCGTGCACTATGTAGTTCATCTGTCGTCGATCGCTTATCAGCAATATTGGTTACGGTCTATGATGCGTAAAAGTCTCCCTCCTAGCTTTAGAAGAAATCAAAATTTTAAGAACAATGCTCTTCCTATTAGATTTGTGAAGAACTAATGACGCGTTGTTTGGCGCCGAACTGTCAAATGGGTGGTCTTGGTTGTGATAATATGACGGTTGTACTATGCCTTTTACTTCATGATGAGCCTTACTCAACATTGGCAGCCAAATGTTCGACGAATGCCTCTAATGGAGATGTATCCCCATCGAAATGAAGGTAACAAAATGATAGTTTTTGTTCATTCTGATCGTTTATATTGTTTTAGTTTCTCTACGTACACAATCGAATACTCGAGCAGTTTGCATTGATCTTTTTTTTCTCTTTTCTTTGATAATATGACTGTGTTCCATCTTTTTAGAACAGTATTAACGACTGTATTAATGAAGAAATCAAAAAACGCGTTTTTTTCTCTCGATCTCTCTTTTTTTTCTAAAAAATGCACAAGTATTTATGCTGTAAATTTATTTATATGCAAACGAATATGTATAAGAAGTTATTCTATAATATGCTACCCTTTCTATCTTTTCATGGGTGATTTAGGACTGCCAAAAAAGTGTTGACTTTGTATACATTTTCCAACTCTTGTTGTTTTTTATTCATTGTATTATAAATAAGTTGATGAGAACACAAACTACAAACAAGTCAATTCATTGATTAATCATTCAAGAAGCTTTTTTTCTGCAACCGAAAAAAAACTTAATTTACCGACATGCTGAACACATGCAATTTGATCTATAACGGAAAATTGATTTAGCCGTAAATTATTTCCCATCGGAATCAAAAAATAGAACTACATATCCGATGTTACTTGATGATTATTAATAGAGATAATAAACAGATATTGATTGTGCTTGAGTTGAAATACTTGTAACTAGATAGATTTTTATATTGGTATTATGTATTATAGAAACGAATTCCGAGTCATTCTACGCATGCAAACCATTCGCCGTATTTTTAATTGAATAGGTTGTAAAAACATCAGACTATCTGGTCTCGTTAAGTGAAAATATCGAGACGGCGAGCCGATAGAAAACTTACTACTAGCGGAATTTCGGAGTCCAGATTTAAAACTCAACTGCCCTAAGACAAAATTCTATTAAAAGTATCCAATCCGTCGACTGCAATAACTCGAGAACAAGGAATCATTTCAAAATTTCCATAATTATTAAGATCGGCATGAGTCACATATTAAGCGGTGGAATCAGGACTAGGGATCCGCAAATCGCT
The DNA here is from genome assembly GCA_900239745.1 of Rotaria magnacalcarata. Taxonomy (NCBI): domain Eukaryota; kingdom Metazoa; phylum Rotifera; class Eurotatoria; order Philodinida; family Philodinidae; genus Rotaria; species Rotaria magnacalcarata. The sequence continues at coordinate 26,289 of OENM01000791.1, forward strand.
TTTCTATCAGTCTCGGTCTTTAAAACTCGACTTGCTTTTACGAATAAATATGAAATTGGCATGAATGGTTTTAACTCGTGAACACCGAAAGCATTCTTTTATATGCATCTATCAGAACGGCAGACATGCGATGCGGGTTTTTCCAAGTTACAATTTCCTGATTCCGATCATATGACTCTGCAAAACCAGCAGCACTTTATAAATAGAAAAATATTACAACTAGTATTTTTAGAAGTAGTCCAGGAAAACTTCTATATTTATTTTTCATATTCCACAAGAGAAACCTATACAATTCGAAAATTCCGATTCTTAGAAACAGCTCGCAATCACCCAAGATTTTTATACAAATAGTGAATAGAAATAGTAGATGCCAAGTCTTTAATCAGATTAAAATAATTAATATGAGATAGTTTTTGTTTTTAAATAAGCGCGCACCGAGACTAGTTTACAGATTTCTACTCAAGATACCTTGTTTCTTGATTTGATAGAATTTCTCTTTTTTCTCGAAGCAGTAATTGCTGAAATAGCGTTGACTCATGATCAGAGTGGCCAGTTCTTCTGAAAAATAGGGAAATTTTCTGAATTTTGAACCTACTGACATCGCTGCTTTGCCACTGAAATTAGGTGCGATTATAAGCCATTACTATAATAAATCAATAGTGTTTCATCGATTTCCTCTATTAATCATCTTTTATATTCCTCGTTCGAATTCTGGCCTCGAATTGATTTTTGGTCATATAAAGCATTTATAGTCCAATTGTCGTAATCCGATAATATAAAACCAGATAATGCTTAACTTAAAATAAAAATGAATGGTAATTATTCTTGAGAAGGTTTTTATTAGCATATGTTATCTTAAATAAACTTCCCAGAGCAAATTCCAAAAGATACGAAATATGAATAAAAACACCGAGATAATGGAATTTAACGTCTTTTTTTCTCGTTCGGTTTCTTAATCTACGCATAATATATTTAATTTAGTTTTTGTGAACGAGTTTTAAATTTAAAAAGGAGCTCAACATTAAGTATCTTCTATCGATGTCTTCGTATTAGCTAAATGATATATTCACTATATTGTCTTTCGTTTTATTGAAATATCTTTGAAAATAAAGTTTCAGTCAACGGACAGAAACGCAGCAGAATTTTGGATGTTAGCATTTTAGCGGAAGATACTAATTTGCTAAAAACTGCCATTTTCTGATTTTTTAATTTTTGATCTGGCCACCCGCTCATGATAATATTTTCTTGCGAAACAAATGATTTTATCGATACAGTTCAATGGTCGCAGTGTCGAAATATTCTATTTTTATAGAAGAAAACATCTTCCAGTGATTCATTAGGGAGTATTTTTACATAATAAAGTAGATTTTTTATTTAAGTGAATTAAATCCTTCGATCTGTGAAAGACGACTGAGACCGAATTAAATAAATATTGCATTTGCGCAATTCGAACACATCATAAAAAACGAATAGAAGATTAACCTATTCAGAAACGAAAAAGAATAGGTCAACCACATAGATATATGATGATCGTTATATTTACGCTGTATTAAAACGATTTTAAAAAAATTCACAGCGATTTGATTAATAATCAGGGTTGCCAAACCTCCTGATTTAGTCAGGAGAATCCTGGTTTTTAGACTTTTCTCCTGGTACCAGGAGCTGTTTTTTAAAGTTTTCTCCTGGTTTTTGAAATTCTGTTTCATTTTAGAGGTTAATGACATTTTGAATCACTAACATAAGACAAATCAAGAAAAGAGAAAGAGAAAGACACAAAAGAGAAGCATCACACTATTCGATGAATGAAGCGACTAATAAAAAAAAGTTTGTCTTCATTGATATATCTAAACTAAGATTATTACTTTTGTAGAATAATTCAATGGTAAGACTTATATGCTATAGATAAAAAAGACTTCTTTCGACATTTATCGAATTTTTTATACGGAAATAGATAAAAATCGGTGAAGCATCAAATTCATTACAGGGAAATCTTTTATCACAGCTTTTACTACCTCTGAAAAGTCCTGATTTTGTTTCACTANAAAACAAAATTCAAACGACTATGAAATGATTAGTAATATAGAATACATCTGACTATCTTAGTTTTTTTCTTACGCAACATTTAGACAACAATGTGCCCGTCAATAGCTCAGCAGCAGAAAATATCAATCAGTTTCGTGAACGAAAGTTCTTCTTTTCTTCGAATAAAGACAGTCAAATAGCTTCATGATTTCGATAAATATCTTGTTTCTTCTTCTGATTTAAAAAAATCTCCTGGTCAACTCCTGGTTTTTTCGGCAGAAACTCCTGGTTTTAGAAATTTGAGTTTGGCAACCCTGTTAATAAAATCCAATGACTAGAACAACAGTATACTATCTGTGAAGGCCATAGAATGAATTTGAATTAAATCTATGGAATTTATAACATCTCGAGATGTACATTGAAACCTTGATTTTAATAGTGAGTCCAATCGATGATAAAACAAAAGAATATTTTCTTACTAGCTGTTCGATATTATAACAGAGTAAGTAAAAATCGACTCATCCATAGGTTTAGCCCTAGAAAAATACTACCAAACTACTGTGCTGATGAGTTTGCAATAGACATCGCCCTACTTTTTTTCTGTATATTGAAGATCTACACTTAGCGGTTGCTTAAAATTCAAACCTCGCCGAGACTTATGTATGCTCGCTCGGTTGTTGTTTCGGTTTATTTTATTATCCTTGATGTTACTTGTAAGTATATAAAACAGAAAACAATAGCAACAACCAATAAATATTCTTGTGTGTACGTATATATAGAAAACGGATGACAAACAAATGGATCTTATTAATTTTTATCTTCTTTGATTTGTGTTGTACCACGAATACGACCAGTTCGTCGAGCAGCAATAAGACCAACTTTTCTACCAGGTGGTGCATAGCGGCTGACTGTCGATGGTTTACCAATGTGTTGATGATTACCACCACCGAAGGGATGGTCAACGGGCTAAACAATTGCAAGAGATTATTTATAGAAAAAAAAACTTGAAGAACGACTTACATTCATAGCAACACCACGAACTTTAGGCCATGATTTTCGTTTCGCTTTAAATTTGTGATAAGATCGGCCAGCTTTCAAGATTGGTTTATCAATACGGCCACCACCGGCTACGATACCTATTACAAAACAGAAACAACATATGAAGAAGTTCTTATAAAAAATAATTAAGAATTGTATGCAATCAGTAAAAGCCTCTAGATATGTTTTGTGATAATCATTCTCAATGTCAGACGAAATATCATTCATCATTTTGCATACATATAATTGATATACTTACCAACCATAGCACGGTTTGCGGATGATAAATTTTTCTTAGCGCCTGATGGTAATTTAACTTTTGTCTTACCACCTTCAGGATTATGTGAAACAATTGTTGCATAATTGCCTAGAATAATCGTTTGAAATATAGACAGCATTGCCGAACAAAAATCCTACCTGATGCTTTAGCTAATTTGCCACGATCACCAGAGGTTTGTTCAATTTGACAAATAATTGTACCTTCAGGCATTTGACCTAATGGCATAACATTACCGATGGTTAAAGCGGCTAGAACGAAAATACGTAAATTTGAATAAGTTTTTTTAGTCGTCCATTAATTCACTTTACCTTTTTTTCCACAATAGATGAATTGACCGGTGTACATGCCTTCGGCAGCAACTAATAGTTCTTTTCGTTTTTTATAACGATATGGATCACGGAAGTGTACAACAGCAAGTGGAGCACCACGACCTGGATCATGAATGATATCCTATTTTGAAAAGAAGGCGGTTCATTTTACGTATTTTGCTGTTTTTTGTGCTCACTTTAATAACACCACGTAAATAACCCTGTCGTTCGGCATAATCTAAAGATCTTAATTTCGCTGGACCTTTGCGATGGAACGTACGAGAGCGAAAAATGGCTGAACCACCTTTACGCTGTGCCCGAATTACTCGACCCATATTATCTAGAAGAAAATTTTCAAAGTTTATTATAACTATACGATTGTATATTGAAAATAAATAAAATGCACATATACATATGGACTGTCGCCATCGACTAACGCTAGTTGTGTGCCTCCATGTAGAAATGAAATCGAATTTTACAAATAAAAATTGACTTTGAGACATTAAAATGGGTTATTTCATTGAAATATTAAATTAGAAAATCAATTCTTCTCTTTTGATAAAACTGACAATCAGCGCCATCATTATGTGATAAAAACAATCAACCAATGAAAATGTGCTTATCTAATACTGACGTTCTGTTTTGTTTTGGAGTCATTGATAACAAGCCGCTTTTATCATTTACTATTACACCTGCATTCTTCCTTTTTCTTCTTCTCTATATGCGATATCATTAGACACGTATCAAATGAAACATCTGGATCTTATTCTTTAAACCGGTAGCTCTTTCGGAGTATCACTTCTACCTCGTATTATTCTCTAATTAGTATCGTTGATGTAAGCTTTATAGATTATTTCAGATTAGTTTAATTTATATATAAAATGCTTCAATCACGTGGCATCACTGATTTACTTGTCGCTGAAAAAAAAGCTCAAGAAATTATTGAAGAAGCTCGGAAACGCAAAAATAAACGTATAAAAGATGCTCAAAATGAAGCTAAATTTGAAATAGAACTATTCAAAGGCGAACGTGATCAACATTATAAAGCATTAGAACAACAAGTAAGAATTTTAATTGAATTCTATGCATTCGAACTTTCGTTCGTTTTCTAGCAACTTGGTAATCGAGACAAAATGGCCCAAGAGTCCAACGTCCAAACTCAAATAGATATTGAATCATTGAAAGCCAAATATGATTCCAATAAAGATGAATTACTTGAACGTATATTGACAACTGTCTGCGATGTTAAACCTCAATCACATATTAATGCTCGTATTGAATGAAAATTTTATTATTTCGATTTCTTTTTTTTTCGTAATTCTTCCATCATCGATTTACTCCATGTCTTTCGTGTATTGTGCTGGTAAAATATAAATCTTTTTTTAACGTATAAATAAAAATTTTCTACACATTTAAAACGAATAAAATTTACAATTATTTTTATCTGATAAGATCAATAAGAAAAGTTTCACCGCATACGCCAGTTTTTCCTAGGCCACCATGTACAATAATTCGGTCGCCGAGACAAACCATTGTATGACCTTGTCGACCGAATTCAATTTGACCGAGATTGTACCACTGTCCGTGAGCTCCTAATGTAACAACAAAAATTTCATTCGATGGTTCACGTTGTTTTCCATCGAATGTTTCACCACCGTAGACAAAAGCTAGATCAGAACCACACGGAACACTCGTATGATCTTTTCGAGTCGATGGTAATTTTTTCATTGGACTAATTTCATTCGATTTCATCATTTGTTTGAGATCGGAATAAAGACTATTACATATGTTCTGATTTTCAACCGGTAAACCAGTATATTGCTGAATAAGATGATCAGCACGTCCACCGATAATATACAACGACGAGCCATGACCAATCAATGAATGGCCACTACGAGAATCAACAGCGATAGGATATTGTTCCCATCTATACAAAATAGACAAGAATAAAATTTGTTTGTATTGACTCTAAAATTCTTTTACCTGAAATTACGTTTTGCTGGATCACCACGTAAACAATATGCATCACCATGTTTACGTTGTGTTCTCAAGCTACCATCTCGACCAATAACAAGCACTGCTGCATCATTGGATTTCATAGGAATTACAGCATGATTATTCAGTCCACCACCAGTAGGAAATCCTGGTGCGGACGCTTGATACCAAGTCGCATTGGCTACATCATATACATGAACATCAGATTTTCTTTTCGATCCATCCCATCCACCAATTGTAACAATATATTGACCATTTCTCATGACAACACATCGATGGTAGGATAGTGCAGGAGATTCATCTGTGGTTATTTCTGTCCATGTATTACGATGAAACATAAACATTCGATTTGATGGTGCACGATCACCACGGATTCGAATTCCGCCATGAATATAGAAAATATCACCAATAACACAACTACCATAAAACGCGACCGGAGGACCTTGTGCAATTACTGTTGCTTGTACATATGATCCGATAGAATTATCCATCGAAAAATGTCGAGAACTTGTAATTGTACCACTATTAACGCCATTATCGATAGAACTAGTTCGGCAATTTCCTGAATTTGTATTTATGTTAGCAGTGGACTCATGTGATGTTCGACGAGTGGAATAAGCCATTTGATCGCTCGCAATAGGAATTAAAAATTAGTGGACATCCCTCTTCAAATCACTTGGTTACAAACTTCTTGCTCTTATATACAGACGATAGATGGCGCTGCTCGATATCTAGAATCAAGCATTCGTTTTGAGTTTATTATGCGAACTGCTAAACTTCTTCTGGTACAGATTCAGTGGCGGCGGAGCCAGTGAAACCCATGAAGCATGAGCCTCACCTAGATTTTACAAGACGAGGCTCAGCCTCACTCGCTTTTGTACTGAATATTGCTATTTTTTATTCTTGCATCAAACCAGGAGCAAAGAAAAGTAGTTTTTGGTATTTTTCAATCTTCTTTTTTATACTGACCATTTTTATTTTTACTGAAGTTCATTAAAAAGAGGACTTATTTTCTGCTTGATGCTTTCATAACATTTCACGGTAGAAAAAAATGTTATGAGGCTCACCTGGCTTAATGACGCTCCGCCGCCACTGCATAGATTTTTTCTCGAATAAGTTCTAAATGAAATAAGTGAGAGCCAACCTTCATGCTTTCTTCGAAATCTAGTTGATTTCAGATATTACTATGGTATAGGCAAATTTTTGAGAATTGATGCTGATGAAGTAAGAACTTGTTGCACATGACTTTCTTTCAATGAAAGCACATTTATAGATAATAAAGTACAGACAGACAAAACCAACGGAAAAAAATAACAACAACAAACAACATTGACTAAAAATACTTTTGATTTGATCTCATCAAAAAGCCGTAGTTCCGTTCCATCCGTTAAGAAAATACTGTTGACTATCGACAATGACTGATGCATGATGATATGGATGTTCTGTTGGATAATTTGTTGATACATAACAATTATTTCCTGATGAATATAAATCCAGTTTTTCCGACGGAAGATTTGTTTCATAATCAATTAAAGACAAATGATGATGATGATGATGGTCATTATCAAGACGAATTCGTTTATTATTAGTCTCATAGGATGAAATTCGTTTTTGATCATAATACGTCGATTCATCCAGATTATTAAATGCATTGGGATAGTTATTGGTTCCTGCTGTGTAAAGAGAAAAATTCGGATAGTTTGTTTGTGCATTATGAGGATAATAATGTTCATCAGTATTGTATCCTATTGTTGATGGATAATCATCAACGATTGTCTGATGTAAATCAGTTCTTGTTGGGGATAGTTTACGTTGTTTTATTAAACGATTTACTTTCGGGACTTTTGAAGAACTACGATTTGATGATGCTGAAGATGTTGAATTTAAACTTGTATTGGCCGATGAACATTTTTCATTCTCAACTGAATTAACCGCTAATGTCTGTGCTAAACGAATATAGTCCGATGGAGAATTTTCAATTTGGTCAATTGATAACTTTAAATGTTTAGCTTCTACGTCACTAAGAAAAGAAAAGAAATTCATATAGAAACTACGTAAAAGTAAGTCTTCTACCTTAGCGCATAATTTACACTAACAATAACTTCAGGTCGAGATGATCGATTGTTATGAACAAGTGTCGCATAGCTTTGCACTAAAATTTAAAAAATTTCATAGAAGAGAAACAACAAAAGTGAAGCACGGACTCCATATCCAACCACCATTTTTAGCAAGAAAACGATAATAGCGAGTTGTCACTTGTCCTTTTGTGAGTACTAAAAGTAGAAACAAAATTAACCACTGGGCGTGTCACTTTTATTGAAAATCTCTCTCCAGTAACTTACAAACTTGATGCGCCCATCTTAATGCCATTAAATCTTGTGTATGTACATAATGATATAAACTTCTATCAACTAAATCTTGTGGTTCATATCCGGTTATTTGTGCTACTCTAAAACATGAAAAAATATTTAAAACTTTTGTTATTTTGTCTCCTGTTACCTTGAATCGAGAAATAATAATTTTAAATCTTGTCCCGCACGAAACATAAACATATTCGAATAGAGGCGTATTTCAGTTATTGAACTATTCGGTAAAGAATAACCATATGCTAGCAGGCCAATATTTTGATAACAGTTTTCTGTACTATTTAAATTATTTGTCGAGCCATAACACGATATTGTATCAAGATTGAATTGTTTTATTTTAAGATAACCTGAACAATGAATGACTTTGAAGCCGCTTGCTGTTAAGCCAGCATTACGCTTAGCCAAAACACATTTCATTCGAATAAAAAATGAACGATCGACTTCATATTCACTATTATTTGTACAATATGTTGGTAATGGTACTGTTAATACATTGGCCATTTCTTCATGATCAATCGGATGTATATATTCGTATATTGAATTTCCGGTTAATTCAACTTGTGATAAACCCAAATATGTTGATGCTGTTTCAGATATATACATTATTTTACCATCAGGGCCAAGAACAAATAAAAAACCATCCAAAATCTAATCACAAGAAAAATTATTTGGAAAAAAAAATGTTTTTTTTTTGGGTATTTTTCAAACCTGTGCTAATTGGGAATTAATTTCACGTTCGATTGTTGTTTGCGTTGAAGATCTTGAGCCCCATGCGCAGCCAAGACCTATACATATAATTATACCGATTTCGATTTTTAATCAGGTAAATAGCGGCAACGAAAAAGCTCGTCATCTATGTGTGAATTTTTCTACTCCTGATGCGTTACGGAGAAAAAACATCCGGATTCATTTTCAAACTGATCGGATCAAAGTCAGGAGAAGAGAGAGAGAGAGAGAGAGAGATGGGGGGAAAAGCTATTGGAACCAATATAATTTCTTTTTTAATATCTAAACTTGTCATGCTCAGCAAACAAACCCTTGCCATTCTAATTGTTCCTCTTTCTCTCGACGCTATCAAATTGCACGAGAACTCTTTTAATTTAATTAAAACGAATACACCTCTTCGGTCGCTTATCTAATCATATCTATTATTGATATTCAAATAAATATTATGGAAATTCTCGCGTTACTTTTAACGATTCAATCATTTCTTTTGTATAGAAAAAGAATGCCAATACGTTTTTTGATGATCATGTCATAGAATCGAATTCAGGATGTAAATATAAACAAAACAACGTCAATAAGTTCAAACAATTGAAATGCTATATTCGGGTTCATCTATAGAAGACGAATAGTCAACAGTTTACTTTATTCAATCTTGAGATTCTCTCTTCTTTATAACTTCAGCTTAGTTTCTTTTTTTTTTACAATCTTAAAAGCAAATTCTCCTCAACGATAGGCTATTAGTCATAGTTAAAAATGATCTATAAAAATATTTGATGAATGAGCATGTTAAAATCGTCGATATTGTGTCAATGACATCATCTTAGCGGGGTGGACTATGGATATTAGTTCTAGCTCATTAGATTACCTTCGGGTATGATAGAACGCATTTTAAGATAACTTGTGGTAAGACGTATAACCGATGCTTTATCCAATTGATCAGTGATTGCATGTGGTAAAGGTAGAAGTTTTGCCAGTTCGAAAAATTCCGCATTTTCTTTTTCGCGTCGACTTCGTGCTGCGTTCTTCGATTTTTCTTTCATGGCTTCGATCCTATTGTTGAAATAGAGAAAAAAAAGTGATGAGTACAATGTAAAAATAAAACATAGTGAGGAGACGGAGAAGAATAATTAATCACAAATCAGTCACACTATTCTGTGAAAAAAGATTCAGAAATTAGAAAAGGTGTCATGATAAGTTAACGAACAATAATCTATCTATTGTCTCTTTCCCTCGGAGCCACGGGAGGTGTCTCCTTTTTCGACTATATACGAACACGTTTTTACCTATCACATAGTAGATAGAGGCGTCCCTTCGAATGCTAGAAAAATGAATGAAATTGTCTCGAATGGAAAAAAAATTCCGCGAGAAAGAGACAGACATGGAGGAAACAAATTAGCATTGTTAACTAAAAAGTTTGAGATACTACTCGAACGCATCCATCTCATTTGACACGCGCGTGCATGTACATCATTTTTTATATTATTTCAAAGCGGCAATCATTTTCTTCTTCTCTATCTTAATTGGCTCAATCTTTCATAAAGAAATTCAATGCTTAGTACTGACGAGAAGAAAAAAAATACTTACAGAAAAAAAACAAATTTTGTCTTCAGATTGATTAGTAAATAAATCAACAACAACAACGGTTTATTAATCCGCTGTTGCTGCTATGCATATGAGTTGTCTGTCTTTCCTTTTTTTAAGCTTTCTATTGCTCTCTTTTTCTTCTCGTTCTACTCATGGGTGAGAAGATTTGTTTTATTTGTGTCCGCTATAGTCGCACTCCTATTCGCTGATGCTGATCAATACTCATTCTCTCTCTCTCTCCCTCGTGCTCTTCCATATCTCGTTATAGGCATCAACTTGCTGTTATTCGATCAAAAAGTGCATAAAGTTTTTATCTTCGAATATAATAAAAAGAAAATAGAAGATTTATGTAAGAAGAAAATAATGACCTATAAGCACTTGTCAACGGTATTTTAAATCTAATCCGAATACGTTTTTATTAAACACACCTATAATAGACATGTGTCCACTGGTATCAAGAGATATCAACCTACCCCCCCCCCTCCCCCATTCTCTCACTGGATATTTTAATTATAAAACAAAAGAGAAGACGAGGCAATAGATTCAAATGGCATATGTATGTATGCTTCTCGTATAATTGACCTTATAAATCTTTATCATTTGAGCATGCCTAAACTTCGATAAGTTCTATATGAAGATGAATAGCTTATTTGCCTGCTATATCAGTATTTTATATTCTTTGTATTTCAGTAGCATCGATGACTATTTTTGATTGATTTATTCAATAGAAAACAACAACGGTACACAAGAAAAAACAATGTTAACTTTTCTCACATCAATCGAATGTATACCGACAATGATGAATAAAGAAAGGAATTAAGGATGAGATTAACAAGATGAGCCAACAGGTTGGAACATAAAAAATAAGCGGTAGTTCAATCTCTTAACAAACGAATATAATATTCGTCCTTTATTTCTAAGGCCTTGTATCAAAATACTAATTGAATTACTTGGGGAAAACAAAATTCGTTACTGTTTTTATTTTTATTGTTGTTGCTCTTGAATAAAAACAAGGTATTTTGCATATATTGTCGAATCTTATTTTTTGACATTAACACATCAGAGAATGTTTGTCAATTGAAAGAGAGCTACCTGTACGTTCGACGATGAAAAGTAAATATAGACTTTTTATGAAAAGAGACATTGATCAATCGATTTACTCATTGATTATAGCAAAAAAGTCAACATAATTATTACAGACAATATATGAATGAAACGCGTGTCGAAGGAAATATTGAAGTCAAGTTTTTTTTTATAGGGTTTCATATTTGCATCTAAATAATTGTTCAAAAGAAGTACGCGGGTTTAGATATTTCTTTTCATCAACGTATAATTAGAAAATAAAAAATAAATATGCAGCTTTGACTTTTTTGAATGTCTTGATTTTGACAAAAATATCTAAAACTAGTTTCAACTATGAATCTAATGAAGCTAATTCGGAAAAGAACAGGTTGTTTTTGGCATGCGATTCCTTCAAAACACAGCGTTGTAGAAAAATGTGGCGAATCTGTTTGATAAACACTAGCAGAAGTTCTTGAAATGACACGCGGAATAGTCGTACCGAGGTTGATTATCATGACTATTTTGTGCATGAATTTTTTAGGCTAATATTATAATCTATTTTTTTTCTTCTGAATTCTCATCTTTTGTTGAGAGAGGGCGCCGGTAGCTTGACTATTCGTTATGCGCGCATTTAATATCCTAAAGATGGACCTAGATGTCGATCATTGTCTTGCGAATTAAAAAGACTTGAAAATTAGCTTCCAAAAGGCTAATCACCATTGAAAATTTTGGGAGTTGTAGAAGGAATTGTCTTAGATAAGTAGTCGTCTAGCAGAAACACCGTATGCGAACTAAAATAAGATAAATTATTTCTACTTGTCGTTTCATTCATGTTTGAAAAAAAACTACAGTTGAATTCCAATTATAAAGCAGTGACGGATTTAGCGGGAGGGGGGGGGGGGGGGGGGGGGGG
>OENM01000791.1:38592-52355 GCA_900239745.1 Rotaria magnacalcarata
CCTTCAAAAATCCTAGATCCGCCACTGTTATAAAATATGCAAAATCCGACAAATGAGGTTTACGTTGAGCAAAAACAAACGAAATTTTCTTAAATATTATAATATTTCTGGATTCAAACCTGAATTTATTGCAAATAAAACGCCGAAAAACTTCCTTCAATCTTCGGATTCTAAGTTTTGATATGATGACGGAAGATAAAACAGCCAGGACTAGCGAACGAATATTTCACTACTATTGATAGTGAAAGATTTTTATCAATCAACATAAATGTCTGCAAACAAATCAATACAGAACAATCGTATCAATAAAAAGTCACGTTCAGGCTTTTTAAAATATGGCCAAAAGATCAGTCATTATTAAACGATTAGATCATTCGACAACGTTGAACTTCGATCAAAATACATCTAAATCTTACTGGCAAATAGGAGCAAAGACTGCTTTTCTATAAAATAGACTATCAATTGATTTCACAGCTAAGAATAATATGAACTATACTAGATACAATAGAGAATATTTTAATATACCTGTCAAAATCATTAATAATCATATCTGAGTCATCGTTGATATGCATCGGATGAATAAACGTTTGATTTTGCATCATGTTTTCGTTGTTTGTATCGATCATTGGTTTTTCGTGCTTCTATATATAAAAGGTGGATAACAAGTTTTCATGTATAGTACACGATCACATTATGATCATATACAGGTAAACAATAGTTGTCTTCGATGACTGATTGTCGTCTAGTTTGACAAAATACTTTTGTTAACGAATCACGTTCAACAAAGTTCAGCGTCCGTTCTGTTTTACCGTTTAATTTTTGCTTTACCGCTACGAAAGAGGAGAGAGAGAGAGAGAGAGAGAGAGAAAACAATCTACTACGTCGTTCTTTTCCTTCTCTTCTTATGACAGTGGCGAAGGGACTAATGACAATATTTAATCTCCTGTGAATGGGCGGAGCGCACGCACGTTAACGATGAACGCTAAAAGAGAGGAGAAAAAAATTGATTATCTACCAATCATATGCGAGAAAAGAAAAACCAATCAAAAAGTTTTTCAACAGTTTTTAACTTCAAATCAATAAGAAGAAAAAAAATACATCAAAATCGCTTACGTTCTTTCTCGTCAAAGATTCGAGTCTAGTTGAAGTTTATTACTTGATATTACCAAGTAAATATGACACCGCATTAGTAGCATCACAACTATTATCATCATTTTATGTTCATTCTTCGTTTGTTGATTGAACATGACAAATTCTTATTGTATTTTGCTTACCTATGAAATAGAGAGGAGGAGGAGGAGGAGGAGGAGAGAGAGAAAGAGCATTGAATTCTTTTTCTCTCGCCGTTAGATATTGAATGTGAAATGGGAAACTGTTTACTAATCATTTACGAATGGCATTAACAGTATGATTTCTGCTACGTTTACGATATGTTACGCAAACAGGAAGCCTAAAATTAAACATCCGTTGTTTAAAAGAAGAACATTGTTCAGCAAAGCTAATTTAGATAACACTTCTTCGCACGTATATGCATGCTGTCAATAAAATCATACAGCAGATTCAAATTTTCGAGATAGAGGGATAGCTGTATTATTATTATTCATCAAGCAAAGTTTATAATGAGAATGCGGAAAGTAATTTGTTGTTTTTTTTATTCCAGTTTTAGTATTCACAAATCCAATATTGAAATAGTTTAAATAGAATAATTTACTATTTTTTGAAATTCAATCTGAAAAATAGGTTGACGCTTTGAATTCTCCTCACTACAGACGTGACAAACTTCTTAGTGACGAATCATCATAGATGCGATAGACGGGTTAGAAACAGACATTATTTTTATACGAGCAAGTACGTGGTGTGTTGTTATCTCGGGTCTTCAACTTTTTCTTCTCGTTCACAACTTATCAAGGGACTCTTTTTTTTTACTATGCTCATAAGAATGTTATATATGCGTTTCCTGTTCTCGACGAGAATATTTGTATGAAACCCTTTTTATGTTGACTAGGCTACGAGAAAAATTGTTATTGGATATTTTTATTCGAATAAATAGTGTATGTAAAACTTCACGAAAAGAATATTCCGAATCACATTAGAGAGATAAAAAAAAATAACATATTGACGTATTACTGAAACCTGTATCTCACAGGAAAATATTCTCTATTTTTTAGCCCATCTATCTAGAGAAGAACTCATTGTATTTAATTGCCAACAGCTACTGATAGAATAAATCTACAATTGCTCTTTTGAAATTTACCCGATTATGAAATATATAAGATCACGACTAATATTCATTTTATCAAGTCCGATAACGAGACTCTCTCTTTTTATTCCAAATTTTTAGTATTGAAATTTTGATTCGTTTTTGCATGCCATAACAGTGAGCCTGTTCGTTACAGTTTGTACTGTTCGAGTATAGATCACCTTGGATTTCAGGAAGATATTTTATTTGACATGTTTTCCGGAAGTCAGTCAAAGACATCAATGCTTTGTAACGATCAAAATGAACAGGCTTTAGTATAACGTCGGGTATCACCAAATTTTTCGTCACTGTCAATAGCAGTCGAAAAACTAAATTCTTCTCCGAGAGAAACATAAATTATCTACTGGGCCAATTATTCCAATACCGCATGAAAGCCTCTGTTGGTAATGAAGACGCTCGAGCATCTTTTTTGCATTAGTAGACACTTCGCTTGTTCTAGCAAAAAAAGAACGAGGTCTCTAAGACATTCCAACAGAAGAAAATAATTCTATCAATATTTTTTTCTACTGAATTATTTCAAACAAGTCAATATATTGTAAGAGATTTTTTGATTAATAATACCACGATAGAATAACATAAAAAGTAATTTTATTCTGCATAACATACAGCGCTAACCATTTACAGATGAATGACAAAAAGGACAGACATCGAGGCGAGCCATTTCATTTTCCAATGCGCGATGTTTACAAGCCGGACAAATCCAAAAACCATATTCAATGATCGGCCGACCAGTAGCAATACATGGCGGAAAACGCCAGTCGCACGATGGACAATTTAGACACCTGAAGAAAAAACCAAAATTACATCCGTAAGACGGAAATTAACGGGCTATAGAAAATTTTTTTGTGCATGTGAAAATCAGTGCCAGAGTCAGGGGAGGCTAGGAGGGCTCAGCACCCCCCCCCCTCCTAGCGAGATTTTAGAAAATGCATTTATTATATAAATGTGTATTAATGTCTCCAGTTTAACGTTTTAACAAGTGCTGCCAGGTAGCGAACTCAAAACCCAGAAAAAATCCAGCAAAATATTTTAAATTTCCCAAAAAANCCCCCCCCCCCCCCCCCCCCCCTCTAGCCGTAAATTCTGACTCCGCTACTGGTGAAAATGTTTCCGAATATAAGTTCAAAAATTGTGTATCTGTTATTGCACTATATCAAACTCTAAAATTGAATATTTGCAACCTTTAGTGATATATCACATTCACTTTTGAAAAATCGGTCTTTTTGCCTGAGAAAATTCTTATAATTTGTACATCTCACAAACCAATTTTTCAGAGCATTCAAATATTCGTTCATTACTATCATGCAAAAAAGAATGAATACAACATTTCTTGGCTCATATTCGAAAAGAGTAAGCAGCCATTTTTTTGACTCATCGACAATACTTTCTAGTAGATCAAAAATGAACAAAATTCGAGTTCGTAACATACCACTCGTTAATTCTATTGCTACATTGTGGGCATTGTCCCGAGAGTACCGGCCGTTTGTCTTTTGGTTGTGAGCTATGAAAAGTAATTGCAAAAATAAAAATGAATTCTTCAGAGAAATAATCAACAACAGAACAGAGAAGAAAAGAAAAATATACAATAAAGATCAAAGTGATTTACTAAAATATCCTTTCAATCCAACGACAAATGTTACAAGTACAGTCATAACTAAAACACCGATAATAATACCGCCAAAGACATATGTTAAAATTAAATTTGTATGTAAACAATTCGAAAGTAGTCGTGCTTTATCTTCGCTTTGTTGATCACGTTTTTTCAATAGTCGTCGAATTTTTATCGATTGATGTAGACAAATAATTCCTGCTAGCATCCAAAAACAACTTAGACAAGCGAATAATGATAATTTAAAATAATCATTGATTGGATTTTCTATAATTATTATATGACTTTTAGTAGATTTTTTCTTCTGATCAAAACAATAGGGTTTTTCGATAGTTGACAATGGTTCAATAATTGGTATACGATATTCTTGTTGTTCATTTGAATATGAATTCCAATCGAACGCATAATTAGGTTGAGTTTTTCTCCATAAAACTAATGAATTTTTGTCTAAATGATGTACACTAAGTGGTTGTTGAGTTGCTTGTTTCATTGTAAAATGGCAATCGGAAGGTAACTTGCCATACAATTCACAATGTGAGACAGAGAGAACGAAGAAGAAGAAGAAGAAGATCAAAATTTTGATAGCAATATAGAAGACGTGTAAAGGAAAGAGAAAAGAACGAAACAATTTTTGTTTTTTTCATAACATACCTTAGAAAGATTTGAAAGGCCAATTTTTGGTATTCTTTTCGATCTTCTTCACTTATGGATGGATCATCTTCAAGTTTAAGAAATGCTTTACTGGCTGAATTAAATGCACCACAAGATGTTGCGCAAAGTGCTAAACAAGTAAAGAATATTAGTTTCATTTCCCTCGAGTCATTAACTCCGGCGTATGAACAAGGTCACTGATTCTTTTTTTTTAGTAGAAAAATCAGCGTTATATTAAATGTATGAAAATATAGCTTCGGGTCTTATATCTTACTCGAGAGAGAGAGAGAGGAACAAAATATTTTTTTCACTATGTATTACCTATAAGATTGTAAATTGTTTGTACGGGAAGAATATCTTCGTATTCCGTGAGAGTCAAAGCTGATCGTAAGGCACCTTCAGCATTGTTTGATTTATATTGACGCTGAGCGAGAATATAGAAATGATAGGCTTCAGCAGGACGCCAAACATTGTCAAGTAATTGTGTATCAGATACACCTCCTGAACCTGTTGTTTCTTCAGTTAATAAACCTTGTAAAGCATCGGATGCCTATTAAAAGAACAAATAGATTGAAAGTCGACCGGAAGCAGTCGCCGTAAATTTGTTTCACATACTGAAATAGGTGCAGATTTTTTTTCTTTTCTCGAAGTTGTTTTCATTGCCGTACGATATTGTTCAATAAGTAAACCGCATAGAACGTACATTTTTTTCTTCATTACTAATGGTCGATTTTCTTTACTATGATTTTCAGCAATCTAAACAAATTCACATTTGATCAATGAAAATTTGCTTTGTTCGATATTTACTCCGTAGAGAATTTTCGCTGCTTCCAAATAGTTCGCTGATTTTTTATACAATTCAATAGCATCAAATGGTTTGTTTTGATCGAGTAATGTTTTCGCTTGTCGTGTTAATAGAGTTTTAAGGTCGGTTAAATTATACTGGTGAGCCAATTCTATACCCATGTCCCATTGACTTAATTCAATACACATTTGTACTGCTTCTTGTATAAGATTACACTAAACAGATCAAATTAATATTCATAATAAACGATCATATTTTAGGTCATCTACTCGTTTGTATGCATCGACTGCGGGTTCAGCTAAACCAACGCCAGCAAACGTATCCGCAATAGACTATCAAAACAAAAAGCTAATTTTATTTCTAGATTAATAATAAACATGAATTTTACTCTAAGTATAGGATCATTATCTTGTAATGATAGACTGAGCTTTTCTAACGCAACATAATCTTCTGTATAAGCATAGCAATGAAATAATTGAGCGCCATTTCCACTTTGTTCATAATATTTAGCGGCTGTAGCCCTTGATAGAAAAAAAAGAAAGAATGTAAACAAATGAAAATAACACAGAGACAAACCATTGTTGTCGATCAAAATAAAAATCTCCTAATTCATTCCAGGCTTCATTTTGCATAGCATCACTTGCTATCGCACCTGACTGAAGAATTTGTACAACTCGAAACCAATCGCCTAGTTTACGTCGGAGTTGATAAGCTAAATCTCTATAAGTAAATCAAAGTTAACAATTTACAATTCAGAAAAAAAAGTTAGTTCGCGGAACGATAACTGGGCCCGGTGGAGTTTACTCAGGAGCGATTGTTTTCAATTATTCAAGAGCTTTTCGGCTCGGAATTTTCTCCGTAAAGCTAGAGAACAGAAGACTCTATCTTGTGCAAAAAGTCCGAAGTCAAAAGTAATACCGGCAAGAACTTTATTTTTATTTTTCAAGAACATACTTCCGATCCATATGTACATAGATTTTCTCAACTTCATCATCTTGTTTGAGAAAGGCAGCTATTTCTGCACGTTTGAATTGTTCGCCCTAAACGAAAAAAACAAAAAGGTTATTTTCATATAAACATTCGTCTTCATCTACTTGAAATTGTTGTAAACGTCTTAAAAATTGTAAACCATAATAATCATGAATTTTCACAAAAGCATGTTCAGCTACTTTGATATCTAAATGATTCAGTGCTTCCTCAGCTAGAGCACGCCTAAACATACAAAATGATTTGACTTGTTTTGAGTAAATCTTCATTTTTTCTTCTTACCATAATTGTGGATGAGGATCTTTGTCAATCAAACTGCTCACTTGTTCTAATGGCAATTTTTCACAAGCTGTTTTCATGTCGTGTAATAACTTAAACAAAATAAAGATTTAAACATAGCGACACGAGTTATATTGCTTTTACTTTATTATCATAAACTGTTATATAATCCGGCGATGGAGCTTGAACTCCTTTGAAATGCATTTTCATAATTTCATCAAGCATCACAACTTTAACTTGTAAATTGTTATAATCGCATACGTAACCTGAACATGGCACCGCTTCTTCTACTTCAACACCACGTACCAATGATATTTTAGTTTTTTCCATAACTGCAAACGAGTCCGGCAGATCCTAAACGAGACAATTCATTTTTCGTTTTATTTCAATTTAGAAAATTATTTACAGTAGCCCAAACAACATTCCAGACGTCACTCTTCTTAAAATTTGTTATATCTTCTCGTGGTTCTTTACTTTCCATATCGATTAACATACAATATCCACTTGTATCAATAATAGACATTAATCTATATAGGATAAAAATACGAATGATACTGAAAGAAAAATAATCTTTCGATTACTAACGTTGCTATTGAATTAAGTGCAATTTTACTTATACGAAATAGACATTCAATTTTCTCCATTAGAGTACATGCCGGAAGTGAATAACGAAGAACAATACCAGATGATCTAGCCTAAAATTTTATAAGCATTCGTTTAGCACATTTTACCGTCATCAACAAACGTACTATGAAAATCCATTTATCAGATCCACATAAACTTGTTATAGGATCTTCGGTTTCCTTTTAATAAATACAAATCAATAAAGTAATTAGTTATTCAATAATAGAATGTCTATTACCATGGCGTCTAAATTTGCCATCAAACTCAATTGAAGTTCATCGCCATGTCGAACTGTTGTTGGATCATCGACTTGAATAAATCTAAACGAAGGAAATATTTATCGCGGTGATTTTTTTTCGTTCCTAAATTCATGGTACTTTTCATATGGTTGCTTTTTGACCATTTGTGGTCCAATAAATCCACTAATTCCCCAAACAAAAACCAATGATTTTGAAGCGATCACTGCATAACTTTGTGTGACACAAATATGTATCGGATGAAAGGGAATATATTTTGATTCAATCGTAACACCAATTGAATTACACAATAAAACAATGTATGTATCTGTCGTATGTATTGGTGATGTTCCTCGTTCGACAAGACTGCCAATACAACAATATGAACCGAAACCGCCAAGCGAAAGTAAATTTCGAACATAACGATAATTAACCTTTCAATTCATGAGAAAGAAGAAAATCTTTTTGAATTTCAAATAACAAAATTTTTTACTTCATTTGTTTTCGTATTCCAAAATACAACAATATGTTCTGGCCGAGTACATGTATAAAACGAATAAACAACTGTGTCTTGAATATAACACCACTAAAAAAACGAGAATATTTTTCGGATTCGAAAAAAAAGCAAATTACTTTATAATCCAATCGGCAATTAGCAAAATAAATAAAATTATCAATTGCGATAACAAGTCGGAGAGAATGAGCTTCCCATGCACAATCTGCAATACTCTTGCCAGTTACTTTCAATGACCGTAAATGCTAAATCAAGATGATTTATTATTATAAAACTTTCCAAAAAAACAGCAAACCTCTCCCCATGGTGAATAAAAATGAATAAAATTATATGCTTTATCTCCTGTCAATTGATAGCCAGCAACAGCTAACATTGAACCATTATCATTCCATTTAATTGACGCAACATGCATATCAACATCGAGAATAATTGGCGCTGGATCATCTTCTCTCGACATCAGTTGCATAGCACCATTTTCATAACATATAACAAGACTTTTGCTATTCATAGTCATTAAACCGTTTCTTCCATCATACCATTCGATACCGGCAATTTCAGCCGAAGGCACACCTTCACGAATACAAAATATTTGAATTTGATTCTTAGAAATAAAAAAACAATAGGGGTAAAACTAAACGAAACTTTGTTTGATTAACGAACTATATAATTGAGTTTAAAATCGTATATATGAATTTCGCCACGCATAAAACCAAAAAGTAATAAATGACTATCTGGTGACCACTAGAAAAATGTTCGTATTAGAAAAAATGCACATTTTATATTATAATAACCATACCTCGACTTTTGCTAATTTGCTATCTCTTAAACTTTTCCCAGCGATTCTTGATCCTTCGACCGAGCCAATAATTACATTTCCTAAACACAAACAATAATAAATATTCTTATCCAAAAAAATTTGCTTTCTTTACCATCTTCATGGCCAATACAAATCATTTGTCCACTGAAAATAAAATTTTAACAACTAAATTTCATTCGATTAAACATACTTGGAATTCCATTTCATATCGCTAATACGATTTTTCGTTCGATTATTAAGCATATCTTGTACAAATTCATTCTGCGGTCCATTAACCCAAACAATAACTGTTCCACTTGAGTCAGCTGTTGTTAATTTTCCAAATCGTTCATTCCATGCTATACTTGATATCGTATTTGTGTGTCCTTCTAATGTTTGATTTTTTGTTAATTGTGCTTGACCAGCAACGCCACGAGTACGTGCATCGCCAACTAAATTATTTAAATACAATAAAAAATTAATTAAAATAAAAAAATTTACCCTCAGGTATTTCTAATTTAAGAACTTTAACAAGACCATCAGCACAGCCAGCTGAAACATAACCCTCAATTACGTTCCATCCACACTTTGTTACCGGTGTGTCATTCGGCATAGCAATACGTTTCGCTAGATGAACGAACATGGTTGAATTGAACTATATTCTAGAACTAAATCGAATAAAATCGTGAATATATTTCTAGCCATAACGATACTCTATCATGCACTTGTAGTCTAGCAACAATGTCTCGAGACGTTGACTTGTATCGTTTATATTTCATTGGGTAATATTTTGCTCCAATGAAAAAGCAATAAAATGCATCGAGAAAGAAGGAGAGTAGAGAAATAGTTTTTTTCTGTTTTTGTTGTTTTTACTCTCAAATACAAGAAATATGCAGTATTGGCGTATAGCTGGTTTAAAGTTAGTTTTTTTTGCTAATTAATTTTTTATTCTCAATGAATACACCTTGTTTGCTTTTAGTTATATTCAATTTTCGGCGGCATGTGCACGTACAGTTCGTCGATGTTTGAAATCAAGCATGGCCAAAGATGCTATGAAACGGGAAGAATCCTATGTACGTGTTAACAAATGGCAAGGTGGAAAAATATCGGATCAAGTTCATGCACCTAGTAAGTTAACTTATAGAGATTTTATTATTTTTCTACTATATGGAATTCTGTTTTTTTTATATTTCTAGACAAGGAACAACCCTAATGGAATGCTCCCCATTTCTTTCCAAAGATGGACTTCAATAGTATTATTTGACTGTCTGTTTTTTTCCTGATTATTCCTCGTATATTTGTTTTTTTAACATAGAGAAAAATAAACATCATTATTATTCCCAATTCGAAATTTCGTTTAATCTTTATTTTAATTGATAATATATAATCTTATGTATTAATCAATGGTGCTTGACTAATTATGAATCTTTTAGCAATCATATTAATTCAGATACTTCTATTGTATTCATGACTTGGTTGCATTAAAAATGCCGTATTTACTACTTTCACTTCTGTTAACCGTCAATAGGCCAAATGAGTTTTTCTTGTTACCTGTGTTAATCAGCAAGGTAAACATATGAAAAGTGAAGAACACTAAAATAGTTATATCCAAAATTCAACAATGAACATTAGTCTTTTTCTCTTACAATGGAGGTGTTTGTACTGTTCGTCACGAAAACTGCTCATATTGGTATCAAATGAAAGGTCTCATTGCCAAACTAACAGGGTTAAAATATCAGCGGTCCATGGCTTGCCTAGATGGAGATATTCGATTTTTCAGTGAATTTTCTGTGCAGGACCCGCTTTCCCAGCAAAGTCATATTCTCGAATTTGTACCTGAAACTTTGTATGCTTGAAGGTCTTAATGAGACTAGCTTACAGAAAAAATTCAGAAGTTTTGGACAAACTATATACGAGATATGAATCTCTCAAAATATTGGCGATTTTCTATAGAAGTTGTACATTTTGAGAGATTCATATCTCGTATCTATAGTTTGTCCAAAACTTCTGAATTTTTTTTTTGGTAAACTAGTCTCATTGAGACCTTCAAGCATACAAAGTTTCAGGTGCAAATTCGAGAATATTACTTAGCTGGGAAAGCGGGTCCTGCAGAGAAAATTCACTGAAAAATCGAATATCTCCCTTTAGGCAAGCCATGGGCCGCTAATATTTTAACCCTGTTAGTTTGGCAATGAGACCTTTCATTTGATTCCAATATGAGCGGTTTTCGTGACGAACAGTGCAAACACCTCCATTGTTAGTCAACAGATTGATCGATATATCGACCTAGTATATTGTTGAATGAATGGTTACCTGTCTTAACATTATTCTAGGGTTTAGTGTAATTCGATAGTGAATTAATAGTCATTGAGTGTTTCTCAACAAATTGAAAGAATTCATTTGTCGAAAAATCCATTTAGACTTAAAATAAGATGTACTTCAAAATTAGTTTGCAAACGATGTATTTCATCACTTTATCAACTTACATCGTATAGTTAACATTGAAAACGATCGACCGAGCGGAAAAAAAGATGCGATGAAAGTGTACAAGAAATCTTTGATTACGTATTTATTTTTATATTGTTTTTTTTTGCTTAGTAATTACAATGCCAATGATCTAAACGAGAAACATGACTTTTCACATATTAGAAATGAAAGAAAAAGAAGGATTGTAATTAAAATATAGGTAGATGCAATTAAACTAGCAACGATAAATGACTTGTATCGGTTTTGCAACGTTCTTATTTCGAAAAATGAATTACAACGCTTTTTCGCACATCAAACGATAGTGAAGTGAATATTTATCATAATGTATTTAATCTTTTATACTGAGATGATGGAAAAACATAGAAAGGAAAAATGTCGAAAACAAAATCGAGGGCTGAAAATGTGGATGTAAGAGTGAAGGCAATGTTTTTGATATTTTCCCAGTCATTCGAAATCAATATGTAATATCATAATAGAGCAAGTAAAATCTAGATTATCTAACGCAGTATTAATATCATTCTACATTATCAGCTGTGTTGTTTGCTGATGATTCGCCCACGTCATGCTCGGGCGAGTTGTTTTGCGCACTGAATTGATTAACAAAATGCTCTAGTTCATTGTAATCTTGTCTTTTCAATGCACCCAATGTTGTTCATTCAATATTGAAACTAATTGTTTTGCTATTGCTTTAATTGTGTCTATTTTATTTCGTTCTATTTCTTGTTTTACTCGCTGACTATGTTGAATAACATTATCGAGATGATCGTTTATAGCTCTTTCTTCTTGATATGTTGCGATCAATTCTCTTGATATATCTTCATGTGCAAATTGCATTTCTTGTGCGTGCCGCATCAGCCAACCGATCGGAATCATTAACCAGAGTAGACTGTTCAAATTGACTAGAAGTTTTAGCAGAAGGGTGATTAAGAATTTCAGATGATGTTTCTCTTCTTTTCATCTCATCCTTTTTTCGTTGGTCTCTCATTGCTTTTCTAGCATATTTACGATATTCTTCTTCTTCGCGATTCAATTGCTGTAATGAATAAGCTCGCGACTTTATTTCAGCATCAACTGCTTTTGAGGCTGTTAAAGCACTTTCTCGAGCCACTTTTCCACCAACAGCAGTTAACGTTGTACCTGCTAAGACTGAGTTCCCAATAATACTGCCAACAACAAAATCTGCTGCTGTCACACTGAATATTGATGCGGAGGTGGGTGTGTTTAGTTGTTGTTTATCTTCCATTCATGCACACCCACACCCGTCGCTGAAAATTCTAATTATAAAAACTATATTCTTTTAGATTGATGGAAGATTAAATGTTGTTGCACTTCTTCTGTGCGAAAATAATCATAAAACTATGAAAAAGGATCTCTATACCTAGAATGACTCAAATCTCGACGAAGTTTTCTTCAAAACTTCTGCATTGTTCTCATGGATACTTCTCTAATCGAGTTTTCTATGTACACAAAGGTTTAAATTCAAATTGAAAATGACGAGTTGTTCGAAAACCTGAAGTCTCTAGAAAGTACAAAAAGCACTATGGCTAAGTGGTTACGTTGTTTGACACATATTCAGAAGGGAATCGTCTCCTAGTGTCGTAAATACGTGATAACATAGGTTTGCTCTTATGGTCTATACACTTAGTTATTGTGTTTGGAGAGGTCAAACGATTGATTGAAAAATTTAACGTCACGATGGTTTTTCTTATTAAAGCTACGACTATTCATAGTTATAGGAAACGTATTGGCCTGATGAACCTAGCCGATGGTAGTTGTTATCACGGAGAAAAGAATCAATTTAGATTTCTTTTAGTTCTTTTTTTCTAATTTTTTTCACATAACAAAGTCTACAATAATTTGACTAACTTATGTTGATAATACGTGATCACTATTGAAATTCTCGTCTCGAATGTGTTTTTGTTTTGTTATTCAAAAATTGTTAATTACGGATGGATTATCAAGAGAAAATTTCTATCTCCATTAAATAGTGAAAAACTTTTCCACAATATTTCCGCTAATTAAAAGAGAAAAATCCTCATCTACAATTTTAAATCTTCTTTCTTTTTCTCCTACAAATTTTCTTCAGAATTACTGCAATTAAAAATTGAAACATGAATATACAATCAAAAAAAATCAATGAAAAAAGAAATCGTGTTACTCCGACTGAACCGATTTATCACGATCTTAAAAAATATACATATCAGTTAAATAAATATTTAATATTAACATTGAGTCATTAATATTGCTTGAAAAAATTCAAGGAATTAGATCAATTACGCACATATTCCCGATTGATTAAAAGAAATTGTTTAAACATCGTTACCATCTAATGATTTAACGCAAAAAGATTCTTTCGGTTTTGTTGTAAACAATTTTCGAGAAAGAAATAATATAACTGAATACGAATTGAGAAATGTCAGTGTAATTGTGATTATTCTTTATCTACTTAGTAAGGCATACGTCAATGTTTCATATATTTGCAATCAGTGGCGGAGCCAGGATTTTGGGCTAGGGG
>OENM01000792.1:666-42379 GCA_900239745.1 Rotaria magnacalcarata
CCCCCCCCCCCCTCATCGTAAACTATGGTCAATAGAGATGCTTTATTTTACTCATCTTTAAGTGATTATTATTTGGTACACAATAAGACGTGACCATATCTAATCGATGAGATTTCGAGTGATCTGAGGAATTTTTTAATCACGAAATATATTCCGATGGAAAATACTGCAATACAATTAAAATACATAAGTCAATAAATTCAGCTACCAGTGCAACAATATTTATTTAACCCTAATTAAATAAATGATAGTTTTTCTACAATTCAATAATTGCTATTCGTTCTTTTTTATTTGTAGTGTGAGTTTATGCTTTCACATGATTTGCCACGTAAGCGCAGAAAAAAAAACAAGAATGAGAGAAACACATGTGTCTGACTCGACTGTTTTTATCGGTGTAGTCCATTTTTGCTTTTTTTAAAACGATATCTGATATATTTGTCTAATAGGAATAATCGTTCTAGGAAACATGGACTGATGGAAATAAATTTTGTATAAAAGGGATTGCCACTTTTGCATGCTCATCATCCGAGACGAAACGAACGAAGAACTTTGCAAAAGAGAAAAACGAATCGTTAAATATATAGCGAGAGAGAGAACAAGAGACAAACTTCATAGAAATGCTCATACTAAAAATAAATATACACCTGTACAAAGATCAAATCAAATTTTCAAATTTAGGTGACAGCTCATATAAATGTATTTGTTTTCGAGAAAAACTGATCGCAAAAAACATGAAAAAACATATTTCAGAATGGGTTAGTTCACATACACATATAGGTTCTCGTCGTTGTCTGGTAGACAAGTTCGAAGAAATAAGATTACTGTTATAGAATAGAAACAAATAAAGATTGTGCTGATGTGCATATATGGCTACAAAGAAGAAGAGTCAGAGAGGAAACAGAATAACAACATTGCATGAAACAGCAAACGTGCAACAATAAATCTAATATTGTACAAATTTGACGAGAGCATGATATGAATAGGTAAACAACTAACGCGTTAATTTGTTTTTGTATCGATCAGTAACCACGACAGACGATTATTGAATTCCAAGACATATTTAAATAGAAAAAAAATAAACATTAAGAATCTTCCGAATCAAAAGTTTTACCTGAGTACAACATAGGTAAAATTTGAATCTAGTGGATATGTTAATTTTTGATCATTACTTTGAGTGAAAAACATATCATCTGAATGTTGAACATTCGGTACACTAACATGCAATGTTGCTGTAAATACACTACATGCATTATTCGCTCGTTGATTTAGCTTTCCATGTAGCATCCATAATGGTAACATAAAACCAAGTGTTAAAGATTGTTGATGTGATGATGGATTATTACTATGATAATCATTATGAGCATTCGAAGAACTAGCCAATCAATTATGTTGTCCACTTGCTAAACAATGTGTATTATCATGATGATTTGGTGAACCTTCAAGATCAAGATCTTCATAGTTTGCTAAAGAAATCATTTTCATTATTAACACATCAAAATTATGATTTCAATGTGTCTTAAATAAACATTAGCCGCATTATTTAGTTGAGAAAGTAGAAATGTATTCTTTAACGTTTCTAGCAGTACATAAAACCTGAGAACACTTGAACCCACACCCTCAAGATATTTTATTATAAAAATCGAATGAAAAAATGTTTAAAATGTCAAAATCGACTATAGTACTTGTCGTTAACTTTGGATACACCAAACATCCATTTTTCTGAAGGCGATGTCCAAGCGTGAAAGCGATAGTTGAAAACAATCCGTTCACTCGCCCGCAGTTCAACATGTTCAATGAACCAATCATTAGTACTTGCACGTCCATTTTTTCCACTTGGTGGTACATGAGCCAAAGCAAACATACTCAGTTCGCGTTTATCGTTCAAAAATCCTTCTGGACAACAGACAGTGTACTTGTCAATACTATTTCGCTCACGATCATTCCCCCAATTGTCCAAGTTATAGACTCGACAAATGAGACCATTCGCACTACGAAGAAGAAGGTTGATAGCGTCATCGGTGCCAGCTAACCATTCGTTTCCTGTTTTAATCGTTAGTTTCAATGTTTCGGTATTGTCTGTGCAAAAATTGCTAGATTCTGTGTTACCGGTTATCCGAGTAACTATTATGGAAATTATGTTTAATTGAAACACCAGTAATAGGCAAATGCGTATCATTTTCTGCTTCCTATATCAAAAAAAGATTCTGTTTTACATAGTATGTTGGCAGTATATTGATGAGTTATATGCTTGAGTTAAGAAAAAGCAAGTACATTAGCTTCTCTTATATATATATATAGGTTGAAATGTATCAAAAAGTAGGGTTAGCACTAGTGAGGATCTCCACGTTCGCTCATATTCAGTATACGTAGTTTTCTAGACAACTGCTATACCTCAAAGAATATAACTTATACATCAGTACGATATGCTGACCCCATCCACGAGCTTTTTCACTAGAATTAGTACATTAGTTTGACCGAAAATTCATGTTAAATACCAAGAATTTTTACCGGGACCGAACGCGGAAGTGCCATACAATCAAATCAAATAGTTATGCATTCTGTTCTGATGAAAAATGCAGGTAGAATACTGTAAAAGGCAATAAAAAAAACATTCGTTAATACGAATATTCTATACTGGTCCACTTTCCATTTTTTACTCTAGTGGTTTCAATGAGAAGAATGTCATGACGGACGACACCGACGTAGCACGCATGAACAAGAGAGAGAATTAAGCAGACTTACTATTTTTCTTGAATTGATACTAGAATGAAAAATAAATATCGCAAGTTGGATTGTTTTATATTGACGCTATTGAATAGATGATTGCTAGATGAATAATAGAATTTTCTAGAAGTTGTACATTCATCGACATCAATTAAGAAAATTATTGTATTTTTATCTATAGCCTGAACAAATATCTGAAGAGTGAGAATAGTATTTGTAATCAGTCTTGATCACGATTATTTATCTCTAACGGTCGATATGTGCCTCGAGCTCACAGCAAGCAAAGAGAATGAATAAATAAATGAAATAAAAACAGATCGATCCCCACACCCTCAAATATAGATGCAATCGACTAATCTCAACTCTTGCCTTTGAGCAATTAACCAAGTAAAAAGCTAAACAAAATAATATATAGACGTGACTTGATAGAAGTATGCAAGGGTATGGTTATGTGTTTGTTCTCTTCAGGGACTACGCGAAGGGTCTAGGATTAGGGGGGTGTAAGTGTCCTAAAAATTAAAAAAAAATATACAAAAATTTGCCAAACAACAACACATCGTTTATAGTATCAAGTAAAATGGTGTTTATTTTTCGAACAGTTCTAGAAGAAAAACAAGAAAACAAAACATTAATTAGTTATTACACTAAATCAAAGTGAACAAAACAATTTTTTGTGAAAGTTAGATTAGATTCTGTTGAATTACAAACAGGTTCGTTTGTTGAGGATTCTTCTGCAAAAGAAAGAAAGAGAAATAGTCAATTAAGAAGCGTTTTTCATGTTTTGGAAAAAACTACCTTCAGATTCAGAGTGATGAAGACGCAGTCGTAACGCGCATGATTAAAAATCTGACTACGGAGATTGCTGGTTGTGTATAACGTTGAATAGTTGGCGCTGAACATCAGTTTCATTAGATAGATCGTTAAGAATATGTATCTGTGTTGACATCTGTTTTTTTCTTGTCAACCAGTTATGTAAAAAATCATCACTCGGATAATTTCTTTTCACACTTTTGTCAGCCATTTGAATGTGATATATGATTTAATTATAAAGGAACTGTCGCACTAAATTTCGACCAAGGAATATAAAAAAATGAATATTAGACTATGAAATAAACCAATGCGATTGTCTCTTTTTCATTGAAAAAAAGTCCAAAATTTCCATTTATTGGAGGGGGGGGGGGGGGGGGNGGGGGGGGTGCTCCCCACATCCCCTGCTTCCGTGGTTCCTGGTTCTCTTTCTCCGCACACACCCACACTCATCTACAGACAGCATTAGATGCTTTGCTTGTACTAATCTATTGAATAACATTTTTATTTTTTTTAATTATATAGATACAAACTAGAAAAAACTATTTACGATAATCTCTAAAAAAAAGTTCATGTATAAATTTATTTGTTCGAGATGTTCCATTTTATTTTAATTTTGTTTTAACTGGAACAGCTTGTGATGCACGTGCTTGATGGATTTTTTGAAGTAGTTCTTCTTGCTCTCCATAAGTTTCTTGATCCGTCAAGACTTGAAATTTGTATTAATACATTAGCATCAAACAGATCAAATATTGTATTTACATTAGGATTCGGTTGAAAATCATCGAGAATTTTCATACGCTCCTTATGAGGTGTTATTCCGTGTATAAATGATTTATTTAATAGGCTTGCATAAGTTTCCAAAGCAAAGATACTGTCAGAAAGGACAATAATTTTATCATAACGCATAAAAGCAAACGCCGCTGTAGATCATTTTTGACTTATCACAGTTTTCGAACAAATTCTAGTGTCATTGAACATCTTACTTCACCACAAAGAGCTTTAGCAACATGGCCTAAGCTCTGTGATTCCATCCAATTAGCTTCATGTAGTTTCGGTCCAATTAAAAAGTTCAAATCAGCTATTTTATTATCTTCTCTTACTAATGTTGCTGTAAGATCTAATTTTGTATAAGCATATACAATAGTTAAAACTTTACGAAATTGTTCAGTTAGTATTGTATGAACTTCATCAAGAATCATTAAACTCCATTCACAATTTTTCAGCAATGTCACTGAATCCGCTACTGCATGATTATTCGACTGGTCAATTTGTGCAATCATTGAATAGGCGCTAATGTATACATATGCATCACTTAATTTTTCTCTTTTACCTGAAATAAATAATTTCACATTGGAGTCATTAGTCGTGAACCATGTTGTAAATTGTTGTTTCCATCGTTCAACAGAAATCTTCGAATTACAAAGTGCAAGACAAGGTTTATTTATTGTACAAGCAGCTGCAACGCCACCTAAAGATTTTCCAGTTCCACATTGACAAACAATCAAGTCAGATCGTGCACGTCCATTACCGAACATATTTCTCAAGCTTCGCTCTTGATGCGATCGCAAAAATGCATTAGGTCGAAGTTCAATATTTAAGTTTCTTAAATTACTATCACAACGAAAATCATATTCGTCAAGCAATGGGCAGTCTGATTGTTGATATTGTCTACGTAGAAGTTCAATTTTATTTGGCACAACTTCAAATGAAACAATTTTTAATTCATCCAACTCGTCATCATCTATAGCAACTTTTTCATGTAAACGTCGAATATCTTCCATTACTTGTTCATTTGAACTTGCCATTTCTTTGGATGTAATTTCTCTATGAATGTTTACATGAGGTTGCTCTGATGTTACGACTCGACATTGTTGATCCCGAAGAAGTTCTTTTAAAACTTCAGGAAAAATGCTTTCAATAAAATATCGACTATGTTTCAATACAAGTTTCACTTTTCCATATCGAAGTGTACATTGTTGAATAAATTCAATGGTGTCACTTAGTATCATGGTACTATTAAATCATTGTAAATATTTCAGTATACCTTTAGTCTGTATATCAATAGATGCAGTAGCATAAAGTGAGTAGGACGTTAATTTATATTCATGAATGTGTTGCAGTCGAGAAACAGATTCAGCAATAGAAATTAGAAAATTCTGAACGTCTCTATGAAGTAAAGAAAATGCCTCAAGAAATATCTGACCATCTGGTGTAACCCATAGAGGGCGATTTTTATCACCATCTATCAATTTCAATTCTGTACGGAGATCTTTGGAAATTTACCGAGTTACTTCTGAAGCACTCGGTTGACACAACTATTCTAAATGTCGACCACAGGCTAATGGTAGCAATACAACATTATCATCTTCTCCAACGTTACGTTCACCTTTACTTGTCTTCCACACAATCCAGTCGACGCAATTCGTTTACTCATTGGTATTTCGCTAATGCTTGTAATACTAACACCAGTGGTAGATGTGTTATTTTTGTATGCAAGCTTTGACAAATGTATCTTTCTTTCTTTCCTATCGATAAGGCACGACTTGTATGTTGTCTTTACACATACTACACAAATAATACAGAATGTAAAAGTGAAACGTATAAGAACGACAAACCTATAACGTCCTGCATACTTCCTATGAAAGTTACCCGTTACTATTTTCCAATAGATGCCTGCAAACGATCCTTTTGATGCAATCGATGTCGATATAGAACGATCAACAAGCGGAGTATGGCTTGTAAAAGTGCCCAAGTACTTGTCACAAATTATCAATGATTATTCAGAGGCAAGTAATAATGCTGAAGTTGGACGTTTAGTTAAACGTGCCTCAGCCAGTGGACGAGCACAAGATGTTTTCTTTCGTCTTAATGATCAAGTCATGGAAAAAATTAAAGAAAAAAACTCCAAAGATGATCCACTGCCACCACAAGAACATCGATTTTGTTTAAGCAATATATCCGACGGTGTTCTTCGTACTGTCTCTACTCGTACGACTAATCCAAAGTTACCGCTCAAAGAACAAATATCTATAATCGGTAAAGTAATACAACGAGCTGAAGTTCGTCCAGTTGAGACTGAACAGTATATGTCGATGAAACGCAAACATTTCGAAGTATCACAAGAACCAACAAGTAAAACAATAAAGATCGAAAAGAAGAAATATGCTTTTGTACCAAAACGGGATCATGAAGAAAATAAAAAACGTAAACAAGAGAAAAAATTAAAGGGAACACGTGTTCGAAGTCCAGAAGACACAGTACTCAATTTCATGTTTGAAGCTTTTTCAAAAAATCAATATATTTCAATGTCAGCACTTGAAAATATAACGCAACAACCGAAAGTGTATTTACAACAACTTGTTAAAAGATATTGTAATTACAATAATACGGGGCGTAATTATGAATTAAAATCACAATTTCGACATTATAGTGCACCAAAAGAAGAAAAAAAAGGCGATGATATTGAAGATGATGATGATGATGATGATGACGATGACGACGATGACGATAGTACTACTAATAAATGAATAATTAAGATCAGTAACATGTGTGACATAAATTGCATGTTTTGCGTCATAGAAATGTTTTCATCTTGCTCCTTTGATATTGTAACGGTGTATATTTTTACGATTCTTCAAAACCTTCTGTTTTGTTTTAAATATAATATTAGAATCAATGAATTATATAAAAAGTGATTTTAGATAAGAGAGTATGACAAACGGTCTCTACTGCACATGGTCTAGATTAGCTGCTTTCTTTTCGTTCTTCACCAAAAGAAAAGGTTACCTCGTAAGACACATCATACGTAAACACACAATCAAATTTGTGTTGTATTGTATCATCGTAACACACGGTCGCGCTCTTCAACTACCGCTGATGTAATACTTTTTTTTAATGAGCAATGCTAATTTTCGATGCACTACTTCTTTTTTCGAGGGATTCACGATTTGGTGATGGAACAGTGGCATTTTTACGGGGTGTGGAGGTGGGTGTTGGTAAATAACTTCATACCTAAATATCATCGACACCCATACCCACATCATCAGATTATAAACAACATTTGTACAACATCAAAATCCACTGTGACAAAAAAAAAACTTTGTCAGATTTTAATGACACAATACTAGTGGGCTTCTTCTTATTGTCTCGAGCGTCTATTGAATCACAGGTGAATGCGATCATCGAGCAATTGATCCAGCAAACACCACTTGAATATCGACGAACAGTTGTTGGAGCGACGGGTTTATTACAAGGCATTCTAATTCCAACGACTTTCAGTACCGATTGACTGATAGAGTCTGGAAATGCGTCGAATGGTTATCTATTACGAAATATACCACGCATGTATGCTAACGGTACATGCAAATGTGTTGTTTCGAACGATTGCCAAGAACCGATGAGAATTGGTCCTCCTGATATTGTCCTTCCTGGTCTTTTTGTTGGTTGTTTTCCCAGCGATGGGTTAAAAATTTCCACGCTCGAGTGTTTCTACTCCTCGAGCTGCATTAACACTATTCTCAGCTATTTGGAATATTATACATTACCAGACAAGTCACTTCCAACCAATTTCAGCTTGCCTAGAGTACTTACTTTGATTGTCAATCCACTCAACGAGTCAATACCATCACATTTTTCAACAACAACATCGATCGGTACCATAATCAATGAATTGTTTATTGAGGAACGGAAAAATATCTCTTCGTACGAAAGTTATTATGTTGCATGTGCACCGACCACGTGTAACTACGACTATAGTGAACGTAGAGGTATCCTGTATGTGATCACGTCATTGCTTGCTCTTTGTGGGGGAC
Organism: Rotaria magnacalcarata; assembly: GCA_900239745.1. Lineage (NCBI taxonomy): Eukaryota > Metazoa > Rotifera > Eurotatoria > Philodinida > Philodinidae > Rotaria > Rotaria magnacalcarata. The sequence continues at coordinate 9,012 of OENM01000792.1, forward strand.
TCATTGTAGGTTTACGAAGTATCACATGGAATGGAGTGCGGATATGTTATCGTATGAAATTTGCTGCGCACACTCGTCACATAGTGATTGCATCACGATTATGCACAAGCTAAATGAAAACGACCGCTGTCCACATTTCATCAATAATTTGAATTCGGATATCATTGAGATTGAACGGAACTAATTTTGTTTTCATTCACTCAACTTGTTGTCGCATCAACGCTTGTCATAATCTAAATAAGCATCGCTTTTATGTATTTGTTCTAGTTTTTCGTTGCTCAGTTCTAATCAAGCTATGTTATAATAAAAATGAATTGATGTGTCAGATGATCAAGAACTATCATCTGTTGCTTTTACAAGAAAGAATTCAAGTATGTTATTCTGTCGAATAGTGACCAACAGTATAGATTCAAAGTCCCTCTTTAGTCATCTGCTCAAGTGACTTTCGTCACCATTTGCAAATAGGGCAAGGAATATCTACAAGTAACACGACGTAAGCGTCGCAGACCTTCTACTGAAAGCATGTTGTTATCACGATTTATATGTTCAAAAGATCATATCGGCTTATCTTCGTAGGTTGACACTTTCCTAATTAAGTTTGAAAATTTTTGTTTTCGAAATGGAAAGTTCTAAATAAGTCACTGAATACAGCTTTTCATGCTGCTTTTGAATTTGATGTTTATTTTGCGCAAAAAAGTAGACAAAGGCGCTGGAACTTGGGGTTTTAACTTTTTATAAAGCGGATTTTCGTGTTATTAATCTAGAAATGTTTTCAAAAAAAAGTCTAAAGACATCATTCGATGGAGAATTTCATTGTCTACAACAAAATCAATTTTTTTGCGGGTTTTGAGATTGAAGTGGGTGAGGGTGAGTCCAGTAAGTCATGATCCAGATTTCGACCTTCCTTAAGCGTCTCGTCAGATACCTTTAACTCTGCAGTATTCGTTTGGATGATCCGCAGATCATGATTGTATTGCAATAATGTCAACAATTGATTAACGTAGATGGAAAAGTAGGAACATAGCTCAAATAGTAGTAGATATGTCTATAACATAAATAACCTGAAAAGAAAAACATTTTGACAATGAAGAACTGGATGATTCTTTTTCATTGTATGAAGAAGGCACACCAGATCATTCTTTTTATTGTTACAACGCGATTTCTTGGATATATGAGGGAACGGAGTTTTACAAGGGAGATGGTATTTAAACAATGGATTGGTTTAATTGGATTTCCTAGAAGCTGATGTTAGTCGTGCAAAGTTTTGCTCTTGAATTTCGGATCATTGGTAGAATTGGAATCATGGCATGCACATGGTTGAATTATTTAAAATGAACCGCACATGAGACAATCGTCATCAAGAATGTTATATCATAGTACGTAGGCATACTTAGGATGCCTGCTGTTGAGAATATTCTTTTATTTATGGTTCGAAAACGATTAGGATCATATGTCGATGGATCTGAGAATCGCATTGGAGGTGATCAATGAATCACTTTTGATCCATGTTTATTAATTTGTTTTTGTATGGCAAGAAACGTCAATTGCTGATATAGAGACGGATAATATCATGATGGAGTATAGGGTGCTAATAGTGATCAGCGTGACTCACTGACTTTGCGGTATTGGTTGGGAACGAATTCGAGAAAGATGATGCAAGAACTCTACTTGAGGGGTGTGGGTGTGTATATAAAAGAATTATTCCAAGCTACTTACGATGCGTTTCGAAGCTTGCTTAAGGGTTCAATCATCAGGTACATTCGGAATAAATATATTACTGCATTAAAATTCCAATCCCCAACATGCAGTAGAAAGTTTTACTATAAACGTCACCGACAAGGAAGACTTCCACTACGTACAATTAAAATCTTCCCGAGTCTAATTTATATTGCAATCTATACATCAATCGATGCTCATAAAGACAAACTACTTCTATACTTTCATGGCGGAGGTAATAAAGTCATAAAGAGTAAAGTTAATGCATTATTTTAATTTCTATGTCAAACAAAAAAGGATGGATTATCTGTAGTCTACAAACTATTCAACCCATTGTCAACATTATAGCTGAATACATAAAAAATTATCCTCCTTCGTTTTGTTTTTTTATTGTTTCATATAGTTCGGCAAAAACGATTTGTAGTGCTGCTATAGGTTATCGTCTTGAACCTGCACATAAATATCCAGTTTGGCTTGATAATGCAGCTGATGTTACTCAACATGTTATTGAAGATAATGCTGGAGCCATGACGGCTGCTTCTCTCAGTCATACATTAAAAAATATTGATTTTCAAGTATAAATTCACTCGATGAGTGTTAGATTTAATTCTATTGCTTTTGATATATAGGTTCTTGTCTCTCCTGCATTAGATACACTCGGTGAAACTCCATCATATGAAGAGTTTGCAAGTCCAATGTATTATGTTACACCTGAATTTATGGAATGGTATAAAAATTTTGTGTACAACATGTTGTTATTTAGTTTCTTCTATTATGAATAGATTTATAGTGCATACCTTTCCGTAGTCGAGACGATGTGAAAGATCCTCGAGTATCTATTCTGCGCAACACAACATTTGAAGGTTTACCAGAAACTTTATTACTAGTTATAGAATTTGATTTTCTACGAAATGGTAACTTAGGTATGACAAAAATAATATAATTTTAAATATTCAATTTTGTAGAAATTGAAAATATTCATCTTATAGAGTATCACAAATTACTTGAAAAAGCTGGTGATCAAACAAAACTAGTAGTGCTTAAAGATGTCGTTCATATAGTTTTTAGTTTGCCTGATAGGAAAATGAAGAAATTCTCCTATAAAATGATCACTATGTTTGTTTTGAAATTTAGGAGCGTTTCTAAAAGCATGCGCAGAAGCCATGAGTTCTGCTCGAGATTTTATGGCATCGATTTAAAAAATAATTCTAATATTTATACATCTATTTTTATTTATTTTATATCAATAAATACTTTATATTCTAATTCGTCTAATCATCAGTTTATTTATACTTATTCTAATATAAAAAAGAAAAAAACTTCCAAGAATAGAAAAATTAATAATTGATTTGAATTAAATTTTCATCGATCTTTAATGGTAAAACTGTAGCGGGAAAATCTGATTTTTGAATTTTATCCATTTTTCTACTAAGATCCTCAACAGTTGATTTTATCAAGTCTATTTCTTGCGGATTTCCATCTTCACTTTTAATAAATTCTTCAATTCGTTTTTGTATATGACCAATATTTTTGCGTTGTTCACTAAAATTCATATCGATATATTCGTAAAATTCTTCAGATTTCCTATCACACAAACTATCGATAATTGTGTAACAATCAATACGCCATTTTTTAAGATGTTGACGAAAATTTGACATTGATTCTCGCACATTCATTGTTTGTAGTCGATAATTAACTTCGTAAATATCTTTTTTTAATTGTTTCAATTGAGCAATAAGTAAATCTTCATGTTTCCATAGGTGCTGATAACATAGTTCTTGTCTACAACATTTACATGATGATCGTGGTCTACGACTACATTGATCAATAGCACATTTTTCGAATTGTGATTGACAATTTGAAAAGTCCATATATCTTTACGTAAGAAGTGTTTGAAATAAGAAAAAGAATGAATTTATTTTGTATGAAGTATATATAGTTTTTAAATCAAGTATCATAGAAAAATAAATAAAAATTTTACACAAGAAGAATTGATCTTTGGAATTATTATTTTTTACTTACTGTTTCTCTTTTCTTCTCTCTTACAATCAATGTTGAAGACGTATTTTTTTTCTCTTTATAATGAACTTCATCATATGTCGGTCTCGTAATACTTATATAAATTCAAATCAAATCGTACTTTAATTAATGCAAAAAAAGAAGGATTCATACATTCGTTAGAGTGCGAGAGCGATAAAAAGGAATTGCTAGATATTGAACTAATAAAAATAGAATACAGCTCATCAGAGAATCTATAAAATTCTTCAAGGATGATTTGCTCTGTTGTTCATTTTACGCTCATAAATAACAATAAGTTCTTTGTAAGAAAAGATTTTTAAAGTAAAAAGAAAACTTTTTTTTTTATTTCAAAAGCAATTCACAAAAATATATTTTAACAATGAACAAATAATTTTCTTTGTTGTCTTTCATAGTATTCTTTATCAAATAAATTTATGATTGAACCTAGGATATCAATATCGATTTCTTCTAAATACCAACGTTGTTCTTTAGACAAAACCATATCCCAATGACCATGATATAGAAGCATAGAATTAATAAACAAACGTTCATCATGCGTCATTATACGAGCTGATTTCGTTTCTGTTGGTATCCATGTTCGATAATGCGTTTCATCTTTGCCAATACGAATATACGGTATTTCATTATTAATAAAACCACATTTCCTTGTATAGTCACCAATAACAAATTGTCGGCCGAATTGATTTTTATAATTTGAGGATATATAATCAAGTGAAGATTTTTCAAATAATTGTACAAAACATATTCCTTTCGACTTGAGAAATATATCTAATGAAAGAAATTTTAATTGAAAATCTTGCGTTTTACGATTGGGTAATCGTTTGGACATATAAGCACTACCATGAATGGAATTCCAAAAGAAGTTTTCTCGTGCTTGTTCACTTATTATATTATATGCATGAACTAAAGGTGAATCTAAAGGAAAACAACGGATACATGACGATGGTAAAAGTAAATATTGATGATAACGAGTATGAATATCATTTAAATTTAAATAGATTTTGTTTTCATTTAAACATTTAACATATGGAAAAATAAATGAATCAATTTGAACGAAGCCACCAGATTCTTCAACAATCGATAGATCAAGCTAAACGTAGAAGAAAATATTTATGTAAACACTATTTGAATTAGATTCTTAACAAAACGTACACGTTTTTCAAAAAGTAATCGTCGTTGTGCAATGTTTGTCGACGAAACACAGACTGGGTTAGAATCATGATTCGGTTGCCAATTTTGTCTAGAAGAAAAATTTATTAATAATTTCACTTTCAAGTAATATCCTTGTGTCCGATTCGATTAACTCTTATTCTCGTATAAGCCAAAATAAGACAGTTACATATGAATATTTCANTTTTTTACTTTTCAATTTGATTTAGAACTAATTTTTCTTCAATTGTCCATCTTGATTTAACTTCTTGTCTCATTGTATTGAGAATTTGATCCCATTTTTGTGTATTTATATCATTTGTTTGAAATAATGATGTTGAACAGTCAAGTATACCAATAAGACAATCAAGTAAAGCAACGCTTAATAATCTATTCGACCATTCCGAATGACTCTCAGGTATCATATCAATGGTTGATGATAATGAATTCGTAAGTCGATCATAATAGACAATTTCAATCGATGTCATTTCAAGAATTGGTAGATTTTTTACCATATTTAATACTGGTGTTCTGCCATGCAATTGATGTTGATCAAGTGCATTCAGTGCATAGGAAAATCGAATATATGGCACATAATGATTATCTGATAAACTTTAAAAATAAAAGAATAAATATAAACGTCTAGTGATTTTAGTCAATTACGAACCGAAATACTATCGGAATACGATATTGATAAAAGCTAAGAAGACCATAATGTTTTCTATGTGATGGTAAATCAATTGGACGTAATGGTGACGAGTGTATTTCTTGAGACTGAGTTGATCGTGTTAATAGAATATCATTTAATTCATTATCAAAATTACATTCAACATTATTATCAGAACAAAAAAAGAGACCTTCACTTTCAATGTATTCAAATGGATCATTTATAAAGTTAAATATATCCATGCTAGTCAATACTAGGATATTTTTTGAACTGCAAATTATTTAATAGATAAATCATACACGAATGACATATATAGATTCATAATCAGTAGACGAAGAAAAGAGAAAAAGAGACAAAGGCACATGGTTCACAAAGAAGAAAAAGAGAAATACAAAGAACGTAAATGAATATTTACTACTTGAAGCGATCACATTTTTAGTGTCCAAAATAGTATTGTCTAGTCTATTCTGAAATTTAAAATTTTTTTAAATAGAATTTTTCATTCTTAACATGACGAATATGTAATACTGTTTTAAAGTCTAAATAATATTTCATTTAAGCAATACATTGAAATCGCGAGATATGGATGGGATGGCCAAATATTTTTCTCATATCGCAGCCAATGATGATTAAGCTTTAATATCAGTATGAAACAGCAGTAGACGAACAGGTTATAAAAAAATATTGAGAATGATGTTTGATAGCTATTTATTCTATTGAAAGGTTACGGGAACTTCGATGGTTATCTTTGTACTTTTGTAACACTGCATCGATTACATAACGTATGACGCTGACGTATATAACGTCTCTTTTACTATTGGTCTATTTATACATTTACTTGATTCTTTTTGTATAAATAACCTTGTTATATTCTTTGTTTTTCACTTGTACGCAAGATGTTTGTCGCATTTGTATCACTATCAACTTCTGTTCTTATAGGTGTATTTTCATACTTCTTTCTTCAGCAATATAATCGAGTAAGAAAACGTGATGCTCTTCGTCGTCGAATACAATTGTATCCATCGAAAAATTCTTCCCCGTCGTCATTATCAACAACATCTTCATACGATCCATTAGATCATTCACTTTATTGGTATCCTGTAGCATTTTCGCATGAACTACCTTTTGGATCCCGCCGACCTTTAGGATTTCACTTACTTAATGAACCACTATGTTTATATCGAACAAATGATGGTGAAGTAGTATGTGTCTTAGATATATGTCCACATCGGTCAGCTCCACTTAGTTTAGGTCAAATGACAAAAGAAGGTAATCTCGAATGTATCTATCATGGTTGGCAATTTGGTGCTAATGGTCAATGTGTTCGTATTCCATCAGTATCAAAAAAATCCAATACAGCTTCATTAATATGTGCCCGGACAGTACCAGTACATGAACAATACGGTTTTATTTGGATATGGGCAGGAAAACGTGAATTAGCGGATAGCAGTTTAATTCCACATGATCTGTTCGCTGATGTACAAAATGCAAATGGTGAATTTTTATTATCACCAGAAGACTCATGTTATCTTGATATTCCTTATGATTTAATGGTTGATAATTTACTTGATTTAGCTCATATAGATTTTACACATGATGGAACTATTGGTAAACGTTCACAAGCATCCTGTATTCGATCTGAACGAATTGTACCTTCATCTTTTTTCTCGGTCAATAGTGAATCAGCTTCATTTAAGTTAACACGACATGAACAAACTCCACCGCTTCCATCAACTGAATTTAGTTACATTCATTTTATTCCACCGTCCTTTAGTCGCTTGGAACATCATGGACGTAAAAAGGGACAATTGTTCGTTCAAATATTTTTTATGATACCTAATGGTGAGAAAAAAATGCGTCTCTTATTACAATTCTATCGCAATTTTGCTCGTTATAAATGGATCGAATATTTACCTGGTTATGATTATCTAATTGGAAAACTCAATAAGATAACTATTGATCAAGATGTACTTTTACTCAATGGCATTCATCGTAATATCAATGAGATGGGTGCGAAGCCATTAGGAAAAATTCTATCAGCGGATGCACCAATCAAAGCTTTTCGTCGATATCAGTCAAGAGCTTTGATGAAATTCGAAACAATCTATATAAAACAAGGAGCATGGAAGACAACTACAAAATCATCCGAGGATGGAACACAAGAGATTGATATTGAAGATTTAGCAAAATGAAATAAGATTATTTTATTTTTATTTAATAAAAGGAAATTGATTCCCACAGATTTATTTAATAAATATTATATAATTTTTAAATTCTAAACATACATCGCAGTGTCCTGATAAATCCCGAGGGGGATGTCGTTTGTAAATAATTTTTTCGCTGAAATCCTGACAAGCGCTGCGATGTATGATTCTAAAGTATAGCTATTAGTTAAACATTAAAGAGCATCGATGCAACATTTGATATTGTACCAATTAGAAATTCTATGGTGAAGATTTTTCCGAAGCAGGTAACTGATTATTAATGATCTTTACTAAAGAATAATACAGCTTCTTTTCTTTAGAAATCACTCGTTATCAAACTTAATCCAAGTTAAAGAATTCGTCAAATATTTTCAAACGACAATGTGACCGGTTCTGTCTCGATTTACGAAAACAACTAGATGGTATTCAAGTTTCACTCGAATACGAAATGCGATGCGAAACTCGAATCGGATCTTTACGAAAAATCTACAATTCAGAGAAATCTCGAATACTTTTTATGTCGACATAATGAAATTCATCACTCAGAAAACTCCATTCTTACATAGCGATACATTCTTAAGGATCGATTTCGATTGATCGGTTAATTATCTCCATGATTCATTATCTTAGATCAGCTGTGAATGAATAGACCATAGTTGCTAACATATGTTAATGANAATGGAACTTCAGATTGGAGTTTAGAAAACAGATGTTAAAAGTTCCATCTTGATACTCTCATCTCCAGTTTCAATCAGATGTTCTATGATTTATGGTTCTCGAGATCATCGCGTCACAAAACAACGAGATGTGATGCGTACGTCAAGTGAGTAAAAAAAAAACTCTCGACGGACAACATAAATGCTTCGCATCGCATCGCATTAAAAAAACAGAACGAGAAACTATTCATTTGCGTAAAATTCGAAAGAACGAAGGAAATTTTTTATATTATTTTCGTCTGCCTAAAGTAAAGAAAAATCATAAAAGGTGTTTTTTTTTCCTTTTCTCGCATGTGAATGGGAATAGGATGAAAAATACAACATGACGTAAGGGTTCTTTCCAAGTGTATTGTAAAACGAGTAAATTTACAAAAGCCCAAATCAAGATAATATTTTCCCTTGATAAGAATATTCATTTAAATAAGCATGTATGAAAAGTGTACCTTATCATTCATAATTAACTTATTACTGAATTCAATCGAATTGATATGGCTACTAGATCCATGACTCAAACTGAAGATTTCAATAAACAATCTCATCTAAACAATAGTTGTTCTCTTGTAAGTAAAACTGAAGAATCAAAAAATCTGATCGCGCTAGGTACAAGTGTCTTAAAAGAAGAATCGAATATTAAAAAAAAGAAATATTGTTTCAATGAATCGGAAACAATAAAGCAATATCGAATTCAAAGTCTTGGTCATTGGCCACATTTTATACCAAATAGAGAATCGATGATATCTGCTGGTTGGTTTTCATGTAACATAAACGACCGAGTACTTTGTATTTATTGTCATAAATTGTGCGAACAATGGACAATAAATGATGATCCCAGTGAAGTTCATCAACGAATTTCTCCTCAATGTCCATTTGTTCTTTCGATACCTTCAAAAAACTGTTCACCAAAAATAATTAATGATAAATTAGACGAAAACTTTCAACCATCACATCCAACAATGGCTGAAGTATCAAAACGAGAAGCAACATTTTCTAAAATTATTTGGCCTGAAAATTCACCGAGTATTGAAAATTTGGTTCGTGCAGGATTTTATTGTACTGGTGTTTCAGGTGAAGTGACATGTTTTTATTGCAATGGTTCATTGCATAAATGGGGTCCTAACGATAATCCAATGGTTGAACATGCTCGATGGTTTCCTCACTGTGATTATGCTAAACATCTATGTGGAAATAATTTATACGGAAAGATTCAAAGTTCAAAGAAAAACCTTTTAGCAGAAAACAAAATTGATCCAAATGAATTGAGGAGTTTAGTTGTAGCACGACTCGATTTACCTGTAGTTGAACGTCTTCGTTCACAATATTCATTACCGTTGATTAAACGTTGTATCGAAGATCAATTTAAGATAAAAAATGATGATTTTGAGTCAGATAGTGATTTATCCATGGCTTGTCTTGTTCTACAAAAACAAATTGATATACTTCAAAATTCTAAACATAATTTTATAATTCCATCAAAAGATCAACAATTGAACAATTCATCTCAACCTGCTAAGAAATCATTGGGTGAATGTTTTATATGTCTTACTGAAGAGAAAAAGCTAGCCTGTATGCCATGTGGACATTTATGTGCTTGTGTGCCGTGTGGATATGCACTTAAATCATGTCCTATTTGTCGACAACATTTGAAAGGTTTCATCAGCGTTAGTGCATAGCTTTCTTTTTTCATAAAAAATTTTAATCGAGTTGTTTTGCAATAGAATTAAGATATTTTTATATGAGCATGGTAAATCGCCTATTCGAATTACAGATTTTATTATTGTCAATTACATAATATACATGTATATATACATATTGTATGCAGTTTTTGTTTTTGATTTTGTTAATAAAAAAATACGAAACTTCAAATGATTCATTTAAAATAGTTGCAAAATAATTGATTAACACAAAATTTTGTTCATAGTCAGATCATAGCTAAAGAAATGAAATGAAATAGTCATTGTATATATTTCATTTTTTCGCTTCATTATTATGACATGTTGTTTGAGTTTGATAATCAGTAATAATATACTAATTAATTGTATCGATGTTCGGTAAGGATATGTTGTAGAATTTATTCTGTTTGGTTGATCTACAAAGCGATGCATTATGAAGTATTGCAGTGATATTAATTGACAGATGTAATACAACTTTTAATCGGTTTTCATTTACTAGTACAGTAAACGATTTATGTTTTCATTGAAACTGCTACCTGAGATTATCTGCACAAAGTAAACGGACACTTTGATTTTCTGAGTATAGTAAGGTCTGTAATAGATGATGAAAAAAGTTCTGCTTTAGTTTTCATAGTTAAATACTTGATCAGTAATATTTCTTATTTCCTAACATAAATAGCTGAACAGAATGAATTTGTTTTTAATCTCTGAAATATTTAGATCGAAAGCAATATTTTTTCTCGAAAACTTTTATTCAAGCTTCACTCGAATACGAAAGGCGATGCGAAGCTCGAATCGGATCTTTACGAAAAATCTACAATTCAGAGAAATCTTGAATACTTTTTATGTCGACATAATGAAATTCATCACTGAGAAAACTCCATTCTTACTTAGAGATACATTCTTAACGATCGAATTCGATTGATCGATTAATTATCTCGATGACTCGTTATCTTAGATCAGCTGTAAATGAATAGACTATAGTGGCTAACATATGTTGATGACGTCACTTTAATTAATTATCTCGCAATAAATTTCGTTCATTTTCGTCATTTTGGAACCACATTTGTGAGTGAACAGAACTTCAGATTGAAGATTCGAAAACAGGTGTAAGCAGTTTGATCTTGATACTTCGATCTCATGTTTCAACGAGTTTTCTATAATTTATGGTTCTCGAGATCATCGCGTCACAAAACAACGAGATGCAATGCGTACGTCGAGTTAAAAAGAAAAAAAAACTCGCGACGGACTACATAAATGCTTCTGCTTCGCATCGCATAAAAAATGAGAGAAAAGAAAATGTGACTCTAGAATTGCTAGCTAATGTATAGAGGAGAAGTCAAACACTTCAATGAAACAGAAAAAAACAAGAACGACTATAGCAGTAAAAGAAAGAAGTAAATAGAAATGATTGTTAAAAAATACCGATATTCTATATAAATTCAACTCGTTCGATTTCAGTTGTTTTTCAATTAAATAAACTCACCGTTCATCATGGATACAAAAGAAAAATCTTCAACGAATGCTCATCATACGAGCGTAGAGCAACAACACTCATCTCATGGTCGTATAGTGCAGAATTTCTTGCTAGTCTGGCTCGATAGTAGCATCGATCCAGACGGAAATGAAGATTGCAAACATATTATCTCAAAATTCAGAGAAATAATTTACAAATTCGATACATTTACGGATGTCGATAAGTGTGTTAATTATATCGGAAAAGTTATACACGAAAAAATATTCTTTATCACGTCAGGTGCATTTGCACAAACCATAGTTCCAATTGTACACGACATGTCTCAAATTAATACAATTTATATATTTTGTGGGAACAAAACACGACATAAAGAATGGATTAAACAGTGGCCTAAAGTAAAAGGCGTCTTTACAAAAACTGCTCGACTCTGTGAAACCCTTCAACAAGCTGTACAACAATGTGATCAAAATGCGACGCCAATCAGTATCGTTAAAAACAGTGATGTTAATAGGAAATCTAATCTCAATGAACTGGACTCTTCATTCATGTACACTCAAATAATGAAAGAAATTTTATTAACTCTTCCTTTCAATCAACATCACATAAATGAATTTCTTGCCTATTGTCGGGAAATTTTTGCGAATAATCCGGAAGAACTTGCTTATATTGAACGATTTGAAGAAGGATACCGAAAGGAATTCTCAATTCCGTGGTATACCTGTCACTGTTTTTTGTATGGGATGCTCAACCGATCATTACGGATGATGGAAATCGATCTCATCATAAGAATGGGATTTTTTATTCGTGATCTTCATGACACCATTTCCAAGCTTCATAGAGAACAATTTTGTGGGCATGCAAATATGGCGTCGTTTACTGTCTATCGTGGCCAGGGCCTTTCAAAGACTGACTTCGATAAAATGACCAGAGCACAAGGTGGACTTCTGTCATTTAATAACTTTCTATCGACTAGTACAAACCGTGATATATCACTCGAATTCGCTCAGCCAACTATAGAAGTATCCGATGCGGTTGGAATTTTATTTGCCATGAAAATCGATCCGTCTATTCCGTCAACACCATTTGCTAATGTCTGTGATCAAAGTGTCTACGAGTATGAAGCCGAGATTCTGTTCTCTATGCATTCAATTTTTCGAATTGGGTCGATCAGTAAACTTGACGAAAATAGTCGTCTTTGGCGAGTCGACTTAACACTCACCAGTGATAACGATCCAGATCTCCAATCACTTACTGAATACATACGAAAAGAGACCTATCCTCAGCTCGAGGGATGGGATCGTTTGGGTAAATTGCTGATTAAACTGGGAAACTTCAACAAAGCCGAAGATGTATACGATATCTTACTTCTTCAAACAAAATCCGATCGAGAAAAATCACATCTTTATCATATGTTTGGGATAGTGAACGATGGACAAGGTCAATATACAAATGCAATTGCCAGCTATGAACGAGCCATTGAAATCAACGAGAAGATTCTTTCGCCACACGATGTTGATTTGGCTGCTTCTTATGGTTGCATTGGTTTGGCATATAGTAAGATAGATGATTATTCGAATGCACTTTTATTTCATCAAAAAGCACTGAAAATCTATCAACAATCTCCTTCTGCAAATCATTCTCAATTAGCTGTTTCTTTCAATAACATTGGTTCTGTGTATAATAACATGGGTGACTATTCAAATGCATTGTCATATTATCAAAAGGCAGTGAAGATTAAAGAAGACATCCTTCCTTCACATCATCCAAGTTTGGCTACTTCTTACAACAATATTGGACTGGTGTACTGTGCAATGGGCGACTATTCCGAAGCACTTTCATCACACCGAAAAGCATTAGAAATACAAGAAAAAAGTCTTCCACCAGATCATTCTGATTTCGCTCCTACCTATGGAAATATGGGAATGGTGTATTCTAAGATTGAAGAGTATCCAAAAGCTGTTTCATATTGTGAAAGAGCTCTTGAAATACTAACAAAATCACTATCTGCGAATCATCCACGTATTCAATTATATAAAAACAATCTCGAATCCGTGAAAAAAAAGTGTAATTGATTACTTTACTAAACTCAACGAAATAAATCTAATCAAGAGAAAAGACTATTTTTACTTTCCGCAGACAATAAATTCTCATGTCGTTGATTTACTACGTAATTCAATTGCACATATAGATATCGGCATGATAAATTAAGAATGCTGTGAAAAAATTAGAGAACATTATAAAGGTTATGGTACTGGAATCTTAAATACGAGAAACTAATTTGCAGATGCATTATCATCATATTACTTTCTTTGACGGACACCGACAGATGTTCATCTCATGATAGATTTCAAATGAAACAATGAGAAAATCGATATAGCGCACATCATGTTATGTTCGATGAGTGCAAATGAATTCACCCTTGCTATTTTGAACAATCAAATAAATGTATTATAACTACTATTTCTACGAAATAAAATGTCGAAAAAGTTATCGAAACGAAATATTCAGTCAAGTATGTTTAATGTAACTTAATCTCAAGTAGACAGATATAATCGAGTTTTACATCTTACAAATGAATCTGTTCATGTGTAATGCATCAAAAGTTTACTTATGTTGAAATTTATTTAATATGTAAAAAGAAAAATGAGAATATAAAATATTAAACAATTACTATTGTTCTTTCGCTTTGAAATAATCACCTAAATAATAAAAATTATATATACATATATATAATTCTCAGATTGAAATTTCTACCTAATTTTTCAATAGCTTCAATGGCGATTGCTGGATTCATTCGATCATTAAATGTACCAAAAAGAACATAAACTTTTGTTTTAATTAAAATTAACCCTCTATCATTCTATAATAAAAACAGAATACATATTATATTTCAAACACATGGCAACAGCAGCCAATGGCAAATTTCTCATTACCTCTTTCGCATAAATTGATTCATTATCAGCTCGAATACATGTATAATAGACTTCATTAAAATACAGACCTTTTTTACGTAGAGCTGTTGGTTGATTAAACGCATTTACAAGTGTATCAACATCGGATTGTTCAAGCTGAGAAAACGACAATAAATAAAACGTTATGATGAAGTCTATGTACATACTTTGTAGCCAACAGATGTTGTCTTTATTTCACTCGTATCACGTGTCAATAAACCACATTTTTCAATATGACCTGAATCAATCAATGCAGTATGAAGTAAAACTTGAATTTGATTCATGGCAATGATCGATTAGGATATTAATATTCTCATTTTTCTTTCTTTCTTTTTATTTTCAATAGTAATCGAGCAGCAGCCATACTCATAGAAGTTGCGCTGACTCCAGCCTCCTTTTTTTTTATGTTCTTCCTCACAATTATTCTATTCCAAAAAAATTGCAACACATACATGCGTAGGTAGTAGCCCTTCGATACCGCTAAATTACAATTTTCTCGATTGAGCATAGCAACCATCAAGGATAAAAATAAATAAAACTAATTGTGCAATTAATGATCTTCCTTCAATGAAACGAATAGAAAGATTTCTTCTTTTTTTTTACACTTCAAACTTTCTTATTAATAATATAAATGACAATGTCAAACAGAGAAAAACAAAAACGAAATAGCGTATGTTTTGACAAGGACAATATAATTAATGGGACTTGTAAAAAACACTCTTTTTTTGTTTCTTGTGTATATTGAAAATCCACGGAGAGGGTACATCACACTATTGATATATCATTGAAAATTGAAAAGAAAAGAATGATCGGGAGATCTCGTACTACTACCTTGAGTTATACAAAACAAACTGTTGGATAATAATACCTATAACCCGGTATCATGTCCATAAAAAATTTGGACAAAAAGTAGAATTGTAATTATGAAAAATAGAACGGGTTCAAGCAAACAATTTACGGTTACACACACATAATAACACTCACGAGTAGCGCAAACTATACACATCAACCTTAAATCACGATATACAATTTAAAAAGTGCCAAGCAAACACGAAAACGTGTTGCTAAACGACGAAAAAGTAGAAAATCGAACACGAGATTTGTCAATAAGTATAATTCTAGAACATGATTTTAAATAAAAGGATGATACGTCAAAAGAAAGAAAAAAAGAAAGAAAACAAGCTAAAGATAATGTTGATCATAATATCAATATCAAGAAACCACGCTTGGCAATAAATTAGTCTTAGGCTATTCTTGATATTTATTTTGTAGCTTTTTTGCCGCGACCACCAGTTCGTTTTCCTGCGCTTGTAGCTCTACCTTTCTTTTTATTACCACCAGTCCGTTTAACATATGCTTTACCTTCCTGTTAAACATAAGAATTAAATTGAAGAAAAGAGAATTGTCTTAAGAAAATATTTACACGTGCTGTATTAGCCATTGTACCGAGTCGTTTAAGAGCTGGTTTACGTCCACTTGTTGGTTTAGTTACTTCTTCAAGAGTTTTTTTAGCTTTGACAGCTGCTTGTCTTCGTTTTGTTTCTGCACGTGTATCACCAAGATCTTCCGAGCCGATTAATGTTTTAGCTTCCTTTGAAAATCAATAGAATTAATATCTATTTGTTTCTTTTTACCATTCAATTTCGCTTACTTTTGCGGTATTTTTCATAGTACGTGCTTTTGATAATTTAGGCTTAGCTTTTGTGCTACTTGAAGCACTTGACGAAACAGTTGTTGCATCAACAGGAGTTGAACTCGACGTTGTTGCTGCTGCTGCTGCTGCTGCTGCATCATCATCATCATCAGTAGCACTTGCATCTGTTTTATCACGGGCGCCAAGTAAGGCATTAACTCGATTTAATTTATCTTCACCCCATGATTGTTTTAAAAATTCTTGGCCAGCCTAAAGAATTCAAACAATAAACAGAATTTTAAAAAATAAAATCTTTCTTATTTCTTACAGCTGCAGTAGCCGCCATTGTTCCAGTTTTTTTTAATGATGCTTTTGTGGCTTTACTTTTCTTAGGAGCCATTGATTTACTCTACTGGCGTTGATGTGTGTACGCGTGTATAAAAAAATGTAATAATAGTAGAACGAGAAGAATAAATGAATGAGGCGAATATGTTTATCTAAAATAAAGTATATACATATGTATAAAGTTCTACAATAAGAATCACTAAAAATTATGATTCTTATTGAACATATACGATAGTATAAATGTATTCATCAATTTTCTAGAAAATTTGAAGTTAATATCTACTGCTCAAGGTGAGATTTCATATATTTAGATTCGTTATGTGCAATATCTCAGTTTCTTTTGCCCATTCACGTAAACGAGTGTATGTGGGCACCGATAAAGTCAATAGAATAAGAAAGAGAAAGAAAAAGAAAAAAAATGTCAAAACGGTAGCCATCATCAAAATTCTTCTCGTGTTCTGTCCTCTATATTGCTATTATATAAAAAACAATTTAGTTCGTATTAATTAAAAGAAAAGAAAAATTTATGACTTTGATTTGAAAAAATAAAAAGATATTACTCATTTTTCTATTCAAAACAACGAACATAAAAGGATAAAAACGTCTAATGATTACGTTTCTTTCGCAAAATTATTCTTCGGGTGTCTATGTCAATAACATTTTATTTGATATATACTTATCAATAGTTCACCAACAGCAGATAGGGTATTTAGCGCAAGTAGATTACATGCTCACGTAATAATTCTAGTTCACTAGCCTTATTATTATCGTCTCGTTCGACGAGCATGTCAAGAAAATAGAATCAACGAAGCATTATGAAGTAGATTTATTTTATTTGAATACAGTGATTTTATCTTTAGAAAGAATAAAGATAGAAATATTTAAACTAATCAACGATGCTATTTTTAAATTTATGAAAAAAAGAAAAATCTACATCCTCAATGAAAAAATAGACTAGTATCATTGTTGAGAGTAAATTTTTACTAGTCAATATATCGACACATTCAATATGCAAGTGTAGCATGCTTATCTAGAAATTACATAACGAAAAAAAAAATATTTGCTTTGCTTCCTTTCGTTTTTTGTGTTGAAAGATTGCATATCATTGTAACAGTCAAATTTTTAAATGACAAACTATCAGACAAATTATCATACCAAAACGTACTTGTTCTAATCTTCAGAATGACTCACCTAAGCTTTTATACCTTAAGATCTAAAGCTATTTTATAATGTTCGGTTGTATGTTGACTATTGCTACATAATGTTCTGCATAAGGTTATGGTATGTGGGGTTGTTGCACGTTATATAATAAGAGTCTATGATAAGTAACAGAACGAAAAGAAAGTCAAGAAAAAGAGAATAATAAAAGACATCACAAACATGCATTTTCATCATTCTGTCGGATATACATTAGCAATAAAAAAAATTATTTCTCTACTTGTATTTTCAACGGTTACATAACAATGACTGCCATTCAGAATGCTACTACGGATTCGAATGTTCCACCAATAAAACTCTATTGGTTGAACGATAGTCGTGCTGATCGAATATTATTTTTACTGGAAGAATTACAAATACCATATGTAATTGAAAAAGTTCAACGTGGACCTGATAAACTTGCACCGCCTGAATTAAAACAGATTCATCCACTTGGTAAGAGTCCTGTGATCAAAGATGGTGATAGAGTAGTTGCCGAATCTGGTTTTATTATCGATTATCTTATTAAAAAATATGGCAAAAGTAAAAATTTACAACCATCAAACGAAGATGATTTATTTCAGTATGATTATGTATGTACTGCAGTGATTTTCACTGAGTTAATGTAAAAACCAACAAATAATACATTTTTTTTTCTTTTTGAGTTTCTTCACTATGTTGAAGGTAGTTTAATGCCAATCCTAGTTATGAAATTTATCTTTCAAAATCTACAAAAACAAGCACCATGGGTCGTCAAGCCTATCGTAAATGCTATATGCAAAAAAGTCGATGATCTCTATCTCGGACCAAATATCAATATACATTTGAATTTTCTTGAAGGCGAGCTAGGAAAAAGAAAATGGTTAGCCGGTGAACAATTTTCTGGTGCCGATATTCAAGTAAACGAATCAACTTTTGTATTATAGAGTTTTACACGTTCTTTATCGAATTTAGGCAAGTTTTGCAGTAGAAATGCTTATGAAACGATCAAATGCTAGTGAACCATCCAATACGAATTTGTCTCGATATGTGCAAGCAATGCGTGAACGGCCAGCTTACAAACGAGCAATGGAAAAAGTTGGAAAAACAACAATGAGTGACTAAAAACTATTTAAAAAACGAAACAATCTCAGATTAAATATGAACTATCTTTCTTTTTTATAACAAGAATATCCATCAATTCATAGCCTAGAAACAAAAATAAAAATATTTTTTTAAACAGACATCAGTGCACTTCAATTTCAATCTTTTCTCAGTATATATTATACTAAACGCTCCATCAATTTATTTCGTGTATCCACCACGTTGTCATTTATCTGTTTGTGAGTGACATCTATAACTACTCCGCTATTCTATTCCAGCCATTTGTCCTGTTTCGCATAATATAAGTAATCACATATTATAATATTATTTTTCCTATTTATTTGTGTGGCAGTGTGAATCGTATTTTTATCGTTCTAAATATATCTTTATCAAAAAAAAAACACGAATCAATGGATATTAATCAATAAAATCACGAATTCGTATTTTATTTTTTTCTTCTGTCATAAACCTATCATGTCTCAAAGACATGCGACAAGTGAAAAATCAAAAACAAAAAATTCATCTTCTCCGACGAATTTAAATGATGAACCACGTTATTGTATATGTCAAAAGCGTGAAGATGAATTAAATGAAGATGATAATGACTTTATGATTGAATGTGATGGATGCAATGGTTGGTTTCATGGTAAATGTATAGATTTGTCCGATCGAATTGCTGGTAAAGGCTGCTGTTTTTTGTTGAATACTTTTTTTGAAATCTAGTTTTTAAATAGATGACATTGAAAAATACTTTTGTCACGAATGTTCAAAACAACATGGATCTTCAATTTGTAAGATAGAAAATGAAGAAGAAAAAAAAACATCTTAGTCGTTCTAACTTTTGTTTTAGTTAAACAACGAAAAAATCAACATCGAAGAGATTACAGTGATGCAAATGCAGATAATAAAGTAGAGTTAAAAATATACATAGAAAAATCTGTTTCTATTCACTTTTATTTTTTCTTTCTCACAGCCTACACAAAGTGGTACACCTGATTTTATTAATAAATTAAAAAGAAGAATATTTCCCGGGTATAAAATCTATTTTTTAAGACTAAACAAGGGCTTACATAAATGTCTAAATATATATTTTGTTTTTGTTTAGCTGTGAATCTGTTGTAACTCGATTAAAAGGCAATCATTTAACTCCTGAATATTTAGCAACATATGGTTTTACACAACCAATATTAATTTCAAATCGAGATGGTCTCGATATGACATTACCGAATCGAACAATAACATTAGCAGAAATTCGTGACGCTGTTGGTATGAAATATTTTTGGTTCGTTTTTGATGACATCAAAGTTTACTTCTTGTTTAGGACAAGATCGTTTTATTGACATTATTGACTGTGAAAAACAAGTGACTTATAAAATGAATTTAAATGATTACATTGAATATTATGAAAATTTTGAAAGAAGCAAAATTTATAATGTTCTCAGTTTGGAAATATCAAATACTAAGTATGAATTGAAATTTATTTAGTTTTATAAAAATAAAGACTAGATTATATAGGTTTAGTTGATACTAAAAGTACGATTCAGCGTCGAGCCTTACGCTGGAAATCAGGGATATAAATAAATAATTTAAACAGAAAGAAAACACTATGTTTCTCCTATTGTGCATTCACCTATAATATGAAATTTTGAAAAAAAATTTATTAATTAAGATTGGGCGAACAAGTTGTTACGCCGAAAATTGTACGAGATATATCGTGGGCTACAATAGGCGTATGGCCTATTAAAAAACCAGATGACGAAGAAATAGATTCTAATGAAATACTAAAGAAAAGCACATGGCCATTACAAACACCATTATTGAAAAAGAAACGTCGACCAGTCTCATCAACAGATACCGATCAAAGTGAAGATGAACAATTTGGGACATCGGATTCAAATAATTTCGAAAATTTCGAACGCCCTGAAGTAGCAAAATATTGTTTGCTAAGTCCACAATCATCTTATACAGATTTCCATGTAGATTTTGGTGGCTCAAGTGTTTGGTATTCTGTTGTTCGAGTAAATTTCTTGTTATGATTTTTGCATAAGATTAACAAACTTTTATTAATTAAGGGTGAAAAAATATTTTACATAATTGAACCCACTGATGAAAATTTACAGAAATATGCTGAGTGGTCAGGATCACCAACTGAATCTGAAGTATTTCTAGGTGATAATGTATCTCACTGTTATAAAATGCATTTACGCGAAGAAAATACGATCTTAATACCACCTGGGTTTGTCTATTTGCTGTTGTTTTCTTGTATAGAAAGATTTTATTTTCTTCTTTTTCTAGATGGATTCATGCCGTATACACAGTAACCGATTCGCTTGTTTTCGGTGGTAATTTTCTTCAATCAATGGGGGTTGATATGCAACTTCGGTAGGTTTCCATATTAAATTTCAATACCGTACATTTACGTGAGGTGTAAGATCGTATCAAATTCTTCCTCACTGTCGAAGCCATCGTGTTGGCATATATAAAGAGAAAAATATGAATAGAACACTATTAAAATGTATCAATATGGTTTCTCTTAGTGGTCAACCTTGAATCTCAGTCGTCATATATAATAACCACCTAGAATTTTCTAATTATTAAGAAAGCGTTAGATTTATTCACTATAATTAAACTTATTTTGAAACTCGTGCTTTAGAATTAAAACTTTCCATGATATCATTTACTTTAGCATTTATGAACTTGAGCGTTTCGCACAAGTTCCGAATAAATTTCAATTTCCACTTTTTGAAACGTTTCATTGGTATGCTGCTAAAACGTTCTACGAAGAACTCAAAGGTAGATCTGTCTTACGTATTGTTTGTTTCTTGCAAGTCTTCTTTTTAGAATGTAATGAATCTAATTCATCAATCATCAATCCGATTACTCAACATGCTTGCGAATCGATTCTTCACTATATGAGCAAATGGGTGTCAGCTGATAAACGAGTAAGAACAAGACTAAGATTTATNAGTTTGTAAATATGAATGAGCATGCTTATATTTTTATTGCTTTAACTGGATAATAGTTTGATTAAAATCAAAAATTGTTTTATTAAAGTAATTTCTAAAACCTTCTAGTGGAAAATCAATGATAGTCGGCATACTCTGTCGCCAGGATCACTTAAAAGTTTTGTAATGGTAATAATAATATAAATAGTTATTAATTGTTGGCATTTTTTTGTTCCATCTCCTTGTTCGCGGATATGATCGCTTATTATTTTAATACTGACAATTATTGTTATGCTGCTTCATTTTCTTTTCTTTAGCCTTATTTTAAAAAGAATAAACAGATCATTTTATTTTGCTGCTTTCATTGATTAATCGAAAAAAGCGAAAATTTATTTTAATGTTTATTTTCATTTTTTCGTTTAGTATCAAACTCGAAATCGTTCAATTATACCTAAAGGTATTAATTGTGAAAAAATTTTGCGTGATCTTGCACGTGAACTGGATATAGCAAAAGTAAGTCGCCATTGAAATATAGTGAACGTGATGGAATTATTGTCCCTCTAAATATTTTTATCATTCGTAGCAAAATAATACTGTGCGATTCTAGCTTAACTATGTATCATCACAAATAAGTCTGTTCGTTGAAGTTTTTCATACCGACAGAATTGATTGCACGATGAGTATTTATTTTCAAGCGTATTTTTTCCAGAGTTTGAAAAAAAATTTCAACATTTTAGAACTCTCAGTTGATGCAATTCAAAAGCATATTGATTTCTTCTAGTTTTATTTAATAAACATTTCAGGTTGATATTTGCTAACTAAGTATTCAGAAGGACATTGATTCTCACGTGTTAATTATAAATACATACAATAATATGTTGATCATCTATTAGACGCGTTGTGGCTCGGCATGTGTTTCTAAGCCAATATCAAAGAGTATTCTTGCGAGTCCAATTAAACTTGTAGTTCCTATGGAACCAAAACAAGAACTAACTCATATGAACAAAACTAAGGTTTGTTATAATTATGTCGATAGCTTTTATTTATTTACATTTAAAAAAAAGATCAAAGTTAAATGTCGTCGTTTATCATCGGAAACTGAAAATATTAAAAATAAAGATTCATCAGTGGGCGCCGGTATGAAATTAACTATTAAAACAACATTAAGTGGCTGCAGAAAACCAAACAATAATAGAGAAATGATACCAAGTCTAAGTAAGAAAAAAACTGCACAAACAATATCATCTGCCAAGCAACAGAAAATGTAATTAGAGAACAAACTTATAGATAACTTGTTTTTCATTAAAAACAAATTTTTAGCTCGACTGCAAATGATGTTCCAGTAAAACAGGAAGAATTGCCTAAAATAAGCTATACACTTGGTAAGAATCGATTAGTAAATGTAACTTTGGTTCAATATTTTTATTTAGATCTCGAAGCAAAACGACAACGTTTTATTCAACCTGCTAATAATCAGTAAGTTGATTTCATTTTGATTATAATCAAAACATTTTCTGAGTGAAGATTTACAATGCGCGTCGATTACCAATATATCAGAATCTGAGAACGGTCGGTTATAGCTTCGAATTCTTCTGGATTTACTTTTGTTCTATCAGGATTAATAAACTGAGATAAATCCAATTCTAAGCAGTGTCGAAACTCATTGGTTTTAGCCCTAGTCGATTTATCTTTTAAAAAATAACACTTTTGTTTCAATAGATCAATTCATGACGAATCTTATAAAGATATCAATAGTTCATCAAATGATACGAATTTTTCATTGATTCCTAGCGAATCAAATACAGATATTAATGAAATTCATGATAATAATGAATTGTTAGAAGGTATAGCCGATGGTGGTCTTGCATCATTCGTTAAAAGTTCTTCAATCAATGAGGATTATTGTAAGTTAAAATTTTAATTTTTGATAATTTTAAAAAACGAATCTATTCAATAATTTAGATCAGCCAAGTAAAGAAACTAAAACGAAACGAGAACACAGTTCCTCGGAGAAGAAAATTTCAACAAGTAAACATAAAATATAGTTTAAAAAAAAGAATTCCTTTCCTTCTTTTATAGAAAAATCCAAATCATCAACAGATATAGAAAAAGTAATTGTAACATATGAAATTTTAGTTTTCTTTTTTATTAACATTTTATCTCTTACAGAAATTGACAAAGAAAATCAAAACTGAAGGTAAAATTTATCCTATTTTCTATTGGCTTTTATTTTTTGTGTTCTTTAGATCCAACGTCATCCAGTAGTAATCGAAAAAAATTGTTAACAACAGCTGCAACACAGCCAAAAACTCCATCATCAAGTAATAATCCGCCTGGTATATCAACGAATAAAAAACGTGTATCGTCTTCGATACCGAAAAAACTCAGCTCAAAAGATCGTCTTGGCAAAATTCTCAAAATAGCAAATACAATCAAATCACGTGGCGGTATTTTAACTTGACTTATTCGTCTTCGTATTATTATCATATCAGGAAAATCTTTTTCTTTTTGTTACTCCTTTCTCATGCTCATCATTTAATATAAAATATTTGTTATGTATCATTATTCTTACTGTATTTATTTTGAGCCGTCTAATTCTAATTTGTATCGAGTTTGCTTTTTTTCCTAAATCAAACTATGATTTTTGTCGTCTGAAATTCTACCGAAATATTTCTATATTAGATTAGTTTTGATGTATATAACATTTGGTCTGATTCTTTTATGATCCTTCTGTATTATCGATTGTAACGATAGAAAGACAAACCAAAAAATAAAAATAAAATGATGTCATATATGATACTATTTCATAACTATGATGCAATTGCAATTTTTTCGTTCTTTCTTTTTCCATATTGATGATCATTTTCAATTTTCTACATCGTAAGATGGCTACAAATACTACGCTTACAAATAGTCTTATTGATATTGGCGCAAACCTTACACATAAATCATTAAAACATCATCTTCCTCTAGTTTTACAACGAGCTAATAATGCTCAAGTTTCACATATTATCATAACAGGTACAAGTATATCAGGCAGTCGTGAAGCAATAGACATTGCAACAAGACACAATCAAGAACAACAAAATGTTAAACTTTATTCAACTGTTGGTATTCATCCACATGATGCTACACGTCATGTAACATATAATTATCGAGAACAACTTGTTAAATTATTAACAGGAAATAAAAACATTGTTGCTGTAGGAGAATGTGGTCTTGATTTTGATCGTAATTTTTCGTTACCTGATGATCAACGATCTGTATTCAATACACAATTAGAACTTGCTCGTGAATTTAATCTTCCGTTATTTATGCACGAACGATCAGCATCGAACGATATGTTATCCATATTGGAAAAATATTCGCAACATGAAAATTTTCATGGTGTCATTCATTGTTTTACAAATGGAACTCTTGATGTTCTTCAAAAATATCTCTCACTTAATCTTTATATTGGTATAACTGGTTGGGTATGTGACGATAGACGTGGCAAAGATTTAGCAAAATTAATTCCACATATTCCATTGGACCGTCTTTTAATTGAAACGGATGCACCATTCTTATTACCACGTAATATGCCAAGGCCTTGGCCAAGTCAAAATGAGCCAAGTTGTTTACCTTATGTAGTGAAGAAATTAGCTGAATGTTATTCGGTTTCAGTTGATGAAATTGCTAAACATACAACTGAAAATGCAAAGAAACTTTTTAAATTGTAAATTGAAAAAAAAAGATGAATAAATAGAAAGCTCTGGATGCACAAAAAAATATCATACGTTTTCATGATGCTGAGAGTGTGGGTGCGCGCGTGAATCAATTCAAAAATAGATCAACCTATCTCCTGAAAAATACAATTACAAACCGAAAAATTGGTAGAATGGAACTTGAACAAGAGTAGATCATAAATAAAATCGAAATGAAATATATAGGCGAACAGGAGAGATAATAGTGGATAGCTTCATATTAGCATTGTTTATTGGTTAGTATCGAGTAACAACTTTATGTGAATGCCATTGAGTTTTTGATCATATTAACTGTATGACTTTACTCAGCTAGAATGGAGCTTGTTCACAAAAACTTATATTTTTCAACATACAAAAAACTCAATTTACGTAGTTTTTCACTTATGTGCGTGTTTGTAATAAAGAACTTTTATAAGTGTTTCACCATATTGATTGAACAACACGAAACACGTCGGTGAAATTCGATTAAATCGATTACTGAAAAGCAAGAATTGAGATCAACCGATTGAACTCTGTTTTCGTTTAAAGATAGATTCAGCTGTTTTAGAATTGATCATTTAGTTTTTCATCACATTTCATTCACATTCTCATGCAATAGTTTAGTGCGGTTTTTTGCGTCTCTATTTCAATATTTATTAGTCTTTGTAACGTATTGTTTCTTAGATTTATCATCTTATTATATATTTTGCTTTTACAATCGTTTGTATTATGTTTACTAAGAAACTTCCCATTTGATAAGAGTTTTTAATAAAATCGAAATATTATTTAGTATCACAGTTGCTTCTAGACATCAACTCTCATTCGATTTTTTTTGTATTTCTCGTTGGTTTTTTAAGCCCACCGCAATGATATGCAGTATGTGATCGAAGTCATCCTTAGTAAAAAAAAAAGTAGACTATTGTATACGTTTCATCAAGATAAAGATATTCTGTCATTCTTTATATGTGAATGAGTAGAAAAGAAGACAAAATTGCTTCAATTCATGTGAGCAACGTGCAAACGGTTTCTCTCTACCTAGGTAAAAAAAAGATGTCTCGCTCTATTTGTTTGTTACAGTCTTGGATAAAGGATCCCTTTCATGCGCCAACCTACGAATGGAGCCTAACCTATTTCATATCATTAAGAAATATACGACTGATATGGTTCACTGATCTTCATACAACAAAATCCTTTTTCATCAATTACTCTTTCACTGAAAGCATATATATATATATANNCCCCCCCCCCCCCCCCCAGAAAGATTGAAATACCTGAAGGGGGATACACCCTAGTCAACTCTCCCTAGAAGAATCACCAGGGAGTTATCTGGCCAAAATCGATGAAATATCTAATTACTAATAAATTATTCTAAATTTTTTAAAATTAAACATTTTTTTTTTAATTTAAAAAAATTTCATCAATTCCCCCAGGGATTTCGTTATTTTACGGTGACTCCCCGGGGAGTCGTTGGGGGAGAGTGGATTAGGGCAGGCTTATTCGTTTTTACAATTCAAAAAGCATCATTTTCCTATGATGATCCCCCCCTCCTAAAAATTCCTGGCTACGTCACTGAATATTATTAACATCGACTTTTTCTACCAACACAAGAGTTATTCCTATTCTGATTTGATTCTTAATCAACGTTTATCAAAAAATGAAAATACGTACACAAATACTAGTTGCCATCGTAGTGTTAGCTCTTATGCCCAGGTTGATCAAAGCGGACCACCATAAACCGGCGTAACATTACCGTAAACGGTCGTTTTTGCATCGTATTCCGTCGTAAAACGGCCGTTTTAAGCCGTATTAAGGCGTTTTAACAGGGGCAGTATTACGGCCATACACGGACACCGTATATCAGCCGTAAAACCTCGTAAAGCCGGCGTAATATTATCGTATTCTATAGAACATACGGCCTTATTACTGCCCCTATTATACGGGGAAAATACGGCACGTAAAACGGGTCGTATTTGTATCGTATACGACCGTTTACTGATCGCTTTCTTCGACCGAGGAACATCCATTGGCACATTTAGAAAAGTGAATAAAAATCTCTTGCGTTTTGTCAAACGTCCTGTACAGATAACTGCAGATCATTTGCTTGAATGAAGTAAAATACTTGAATAGGACCTGGTCGTTAAACCAGGTACGTAATGCCAGTGTGTAAGTGCCTTGATCAGAAGGTACCGAGAGAATACAGCTCGCAGATAACAGAAATGTCTCAAAACATGAACGAATAACCATATTTTATTTAATCATTTCTTTATCTTCTTTGTGTGATTAATATTTTTTGTTCAAAATTAATTAAATACTTTTTACTTTTTTAGAAAATACGGTACACAAACGTCAATCATCACCATCTTCTGACCCTACATCAATCTAGAACATTTTATCCCAGTAAATGTACAGTCTTACTTGATTCAAAAATAAAGTTTCTTTAGTTTTCATATCATGAATAAATCGCTAACTCTCTACACTGTATTTTTTTTAAATTCTATTTTGTAGAAAATCGACTTTAAATACGCTACAGCATTTTCAAACTTTTATGATCATTCATCGAATTTCTATTATTTAGAAAATGCTCGATTTTCCAAACAATAGAAATTCAATTTAATTTACTGCATAAAATCCAAACTTGAATATCAATATTTTATTTCAAGAAAGTAGAAATTCATCACTGAATTCATATAGGCATTCCTAGAATATCCTGTGCGAATTCATATAGACATTCTATTTTTTACAGTGTATACTGAAAGGATATGATCAGATTAAGCATATGAAGTGTGTAGACTCAATAATGCTGTTTTAGATCTTTTGCTGCGCTGAACTTACGTAAACATATCAAGGTGTGCGATTAGAATATTGACAGTTTCAGAGCAAACGGGGTTTGTTTCTTTTTTTCCAAAATGTCATCTAGTGTATTCTCAATAGTTAATAATATTATATGTTATTTCGAGTAATTCAAATTAAGATGAAAAAGAGTATATATAAAATTGAAACTACTCATATAGAATGTTGTTTTTTAATATATTAAAATACTCATCTTTTATTCATGCTGAAAAACTTTTTTTTTAAATAATTTACATTCTTACTAAGTAAAATCATAAAATTTGTATGATCAATAAATTAAAGGCCTTCACATAAAGTTCTTGCTTGCGACACTGCGAATATTTGAGACGTAAGTACTCTTATATTCAAAGACTCTCTATTATCTTTCCACTTCGTGGATATTTCAATTAGATTCTTTTTATGATTTACTCTTATTCAAGTTTCATTCTACCAATTTTTCAATTCGTAGTTGAACTTTCGAAATGTAATACAGAGTCTTGAAGTGTTTTAATATTTTTATCTATAAATAACAGGAAATCCATCAGTGATATAAAACTGTGTATTTATTAAATA
This sequence comes from Rotaria magnacalcarata, assembly GCA_900239745.1. Classification (NCBI taxonomy): domain Eukaryota; kingdom Metazoa; phylum Rotifera; class Eurotatoria; order Philodinida; family Philodinidae; genus Rotaria; species Rotaria magnacalcarata. The sequence goes on from OENM01000792.1 coordinate 37,929, forward strand.
AATTATATGTATAATTTGAAGCTATTGTGAGATTAGTAGATTCATGTGCTTATACAAGTACATGAAGATGTTTTTCTCATATCTTCTTGGTTGTTCTAATATAATTAATATAATTAGCGTTACTTACTGTATTGCTGCAAAAGAAATAGTTCATGGAAAAAAAAGAATTTATCACGAACACTGAAAAAATTAATAACAGGAAGTTTATCGACTGTAGAACAGCAAACTACAATTTTCCCTGCACAAGTTCAATGTTTTTCTTTAATTCAAGAATACATGGATGAGCTTCAGGGACAGATTTTGCGAATATTTCAAGTGATCTTTCATAGAATGAAAGTGCTTTTGAATACTCGCCCATCTTATCGTACACTGATCCGATATTATTGTAAGAAGTAGCTAAGTCGAGATGATTAGGAGGAAGAGTTTTTTCACTGAGATCGATTGATTTGTGGTAAAATGTAAGTGCTTTCGAGTAATCACCCATATGATAAAGTGCTGAACCAATATTATTATAGGATGCACCCCACGATGGATGATTTGGAGAGACACTCTTTTCTTTGATAAGAAGTGATTTTTCATAGAATTCCAGTGCTTTCGAGTATTCACCCATCTTATCATACACTAGCCCAATGTTATTGTAAGAATTACCCAAGGAGGGGTCATTCGGAGCAAGGATTTGTTCTTTGATATTAACTCCTGTTTCATGATATTTAAGTGCTCTTGCATATTCGCCCATATTACAATATAGAGAACCGATGTTATTATAAGATGTAGCCAAAGAGGGACTGTCTCGAGGTAGATTTTTCCTGTTGATCTCTAAATCCTTCTCGTAGAATTCCAGTGCTTTCGAGTAGTTACCCATATTTCTATACACCAAACCTATATTGTTGTAGCAAGTAGCCAAGTTGGGATGGTCTGGTGCAAGAGTTTTTCGGAAGATGTCATGCGATTTTTCATAAAATAAAAGTGCTTTTGAGTATGCGCCTAAGTTATCATAAACTCCGGCCGTGTTATTGTAACAACTGGCTAATTCGTCATGATTCGGAGGGAGAATCTTTTCTTTGATATCAAGTGATTTTTCGTAGAATTCAAGAGCTTTCGAGTACTCTCCCGTATTATCATACACTTCTGCGATATTGTTGTAGCAGATAGCCAAATCCGGATGATCAGGATGAAGAGTTTTCAACTTGATTTCAAGATCTTGCTCGTAATATGAAAGTGCTTGTGTGTATTCAGTTTTGCTATCACGCTCCAAACCAGGTTTGTTCAAGGAGGAATTAACCTAAAGCAAAAACTATGTACTATAGAACTTATATTTAAATTAATTATAACCTGTAAGGTATTCTATAAATCTATATGAAATTTCTAAAGTTTTAACATCTAGTAGGCTTCGTACTAAACTAGCCTTTTGTACTTCACAAGTGTAGACGTATAGCAATGTATGTTTTTCATTCATTTCGGTATGATTCTGGTTAACTTACTGCCATTGCCGATCCGTTGCAGCCCATTTTATCTGAAGTGTTGAAACGTATATGTGTGTGTTTCCAATTTAGAATCACAAAAAGATGCTACTTGCTAATAACACTCAAGGATGCTGATTAACTTGAATAACAAAAACCATCAATGTACTGCTTCTTCTCTTGTCAACATTTTCTTGTTGATATTTCGATTTGCATTTAGTGTCAAGACGTCGTTAAAATGTGCCAATCAATGGCTTATAAAATAAATAACATTTTCTCTTCAAATGAAACGATTCAACAGTTTCTCGCTTTCTGTTCTCTATTCTTTCGTTTTACATCTGCGTAATCAAAGTGTAGTGATAGAACGGAATAATGATGTCTTCATTCGAATGCATAAGAGTTTCGAAGAATATTTCATGCCGTTTATAGGCTAAAATAGTAAAAACAAATTCAAAGCGAACATGTTTTAACAAATAATAATAAGTTGTGAGCGTCCAAAAAGTGAGAAATAGGAATATTTATTCAATTGACGAATCATCTACCTGTTCAGAAATCGATCTTGTATTCACAAGTTTCTTGATAAAAATAAATATGACAGTAAAAATATATAGGGATGAATCCATGGAGACCCAACCACTTTTTGGAAAGAGGTTTTTTATTGACTTTTTTGATTCTAGCTGGTATGGCAATGGTCCTCCTTTTCCTCCTTTTTCTCAAAATGCATCCTCCTTCTCCTCCTTTTCACCTAAAAATCCTCCTTTTCCTCCTTTTTATCACTTAAAATATAAAATTAGGAGTTTTAATATTTTAAACAAAAACTTCCTATGAGTCAACAACTCAAAAAATATGTCAAGTAATTAATATTAGCACTACAGCGGCAATATATTAATTTTCAATGAAAATCTAATTATATTTTGAGTTTTCAGCACTATAGAATCGACATCTTATACAACTAGATATAAATGTGAACGAGACACGTATTAGTTTTTAATATGTAGCATTAAAAGATAATACAATTACAATTGAAATTACGAAGACAGGAAGAAAGAAAAAACGAACAAAACAAACAGCGAACACAATTATGTAGTAATTACACGTATACATGTTGTTCGCTTTTTCTTTTCTGTTTTCTTCATGTGTTGCGCTTTATGCAAGTTGTAATTAGATTATCTTTTAATGCTATATATTAAGAATTTATACATAAATATTTATTTTACCTTGGAATATTTTTATTTCTTGATGATCACAACTCCGAAGCATTGAAAACTCGAAATAAAGTTGTTTTCTTTTGTACAAACTATAAAGTAAATTTGTTGCACCACTATGTGCTTAATCTTTTGAAAAAAAATGTTTTTAGACGGCTACATTTTCGATAGATGCCTCGTCTTGCTACAAAATTTAATATTTCTTGGTTAGAAAAAGTAGATTCAGATGGTGTGCCTGTTAAACGATGACTCAAACAAGGTGCGCAACTATCATCATTCATTTGTACATTATGTAAAACTGGTGATTTAAACTGCGGAAACAAAGGGTGGCAATCTATTGAACGTCATATGGACAACAAAAAACATCGCGATAACTTAAAATTGTTAAAGGAAAATACTACATTTACAATTCAAACTGAAGTGAATCATAATCCATCACAAGCTGATTCTTCGTCATCAAACATTTCAAAGGTAACGCTTGCATCTCAAACAAAAAATTTTAGCTTTTCAGATCAAGTGACTCGCGCCGAAGCACTATGGACAATAAATGCATCACGTCATGATTATAGTTATCTTTCGTGCAATGAATCTGGTGATTTGTTTAAGAAGATGTTTCCGGACTCAGACATTGCACAAACATTTAACATGGAACGAAAAAAATTATCATATGTGATTTCACATGGTCTTGGTCCATTTTTTCATCGTAATCTTGTTGAAGATATTAGACAATGTGAAAGATTTGTGTTATGCTTTGATGAGCAAAAGAATTATCAGAATAATAAACAATTGGATATTATTTTCAAGTATTGGAGTGTCAAGAATCAACGTGTAGTTACTCGTTATTATAAATCTATCTTACCTGGTCATGCACCTGCTCATGTTATTAGGGATCATATTATTAATTCATTTAGAACGGATGGTATTGATATTAAACGTCTATTGATGATAGGACAAGACAATCCTAACGTAAATAAAACCATTGAAAAGCTCATTGATGGAGAAATGAAGAAAGTTGGTGGAGAATTGCTTAAATTAGGTTCATGTCATATTCACGTGGTTCATAACGCCTTCAAATCAGGTGAGAATATTATAATATAATACTTGAAAAACTCTTGAATTGTCTATAGGTACAACAACATCCCATTGGAATATTGAAGATTTTTGCATAGATGTATGGTCCTGGTTTCGTCATTCACCAGCGCGAAAGGAAGATTTTATTAAAATTTCAGAAGAATTAAACGAGACAGTTGAAAAGAACATACTGTATTTTGTTTGTACACAATGGGTATTACTTGGGAAAGTAGTTAATCGAATTTTAAGTAAGTAAATTTAGAAAACAATATTTAAATATTAATAGTTAATTCTTAAAATAGCACAATGGGAAATTTTAAATGAATATTTTCTTGTATATTTGCCTGAAAATGATAAAACAAAAATAAAAGAAAATAAAAAATATAATTCTATTAAGTCTTATTTATCGTCACATGTCTCAAGAACTCGTTTACTGTTTATTTCTTATTTGTGTCGAGTTGTTTTTGATAAATTTTTAACTTTATTTCAAAAAACCGGTCCAATGATTCATGCATTATATGAAGAATTATCGAACTTGTATCGTACCGTTTTGTTGTCTTTCCTGACATCTGAATATATTGGAAATAAACAAGGTAATGATTTATTATTAATTGATCATAAATTATCAGAAAAGCAAATGAATGATAAACAAATGAAGATTGGTAAGTAAAAAATAACAACAAAGAATTTTTGATTTATTTCAAGCTTAGGTGAA
>OENM01000793.1:0-36336 GCA_900239745.1 Rotaria magnacalcarata
TTTGTCCATTAAGAGGCCTAAGAGCCACTAGAATACCCTGAAAGTTTCAGACAAAACGAATGCATTCTTCTTAAGATATTGAATTTACAATAAATTCCAATTTTTGCTAACTATTTGCGAGAAATAGTCGACTTTTAAAAATTCAATATCTTAAGAAGAATGCATTCATTTTGTCTGAAACTTTCAGGGTATTCTAGTGGCTCTTAGGCCTCTTAATGGACAAAATTTCAGGTCGAAATTCGTTGATTCGACTGTGCAGGTAAACCAGTGCCCTAGGGCAAAAATCCAGTAAAACGACTATAACTCAGCCTCACAGGCGCATGGGCCCAAATCCTCTTAGGGTTATTCTAGTTTCGGGGTCTCCTACTTATGCTCAAAGTATGAGCTCAAAAGCGGTGGATCAATTCGGGCGGTTCCCTCGTAAGTTATATATCTTTCGAGATTCTCAGTGCTCGAGATGAGTATCTATGAAAAATAATTGAATAATATTTTATTTAGATTGTAAAATTTTTATTATAGAATAATTAATTATCTAGTGAATGTGTTCAAATCATTATAACAGCCCTTCATAACCAGTGAGCTGAGGATAGTCATACTCCCCAATCATGCTATGCTAAATTATAATAAATCAGATTGTTCAATCAATAATCAATAAATGCATTAAATTTGAGATACAAATCATAATACGGATCTCTTTATGAGGTCCTAATCTAATAAATTCGTTCGAATATTGGTAGTAACACGTCTGTCGTAACTTGACGATGTAATGTTGATTTCTTGACGTGTTGGATAATAAATGTTTTTTGTGTGAGTTGTTTGATAATTCTGAATGGTCCTTCATAACGAATATCAAATTTGTGACGAATATTAAGTGTTTTAACAAGAACTAAATCACCAATGTTGTACGATGGATCAGCATGATTTATATCATAGCGTTGTTATATCGTTCTTGGTTTCTAATAATATTAATTTTGGCTTGTTCATTTAATTTCGATAAGAATTGATTGAGTTTATTAACGTATGTTGAATCATATGATAATGTAACGTTGTCATCTTGATGATCAAATGGTAATATAGGCAATCGTCCATACATCATTTCGAATGGTAGCTGCCGTGTAGTTGAGCGAATCGATGCATTTTTTTTATATGTAACGAATGGCAGTTGATCATCCCAATCTGTTTTCCGTAGGTTTGATAAAGCGCCGATTTTGACGTCCATCGTTGAGTTGTATCGTTCGACTTGACCATTTGTTTGCGGGTGTGGGTGTGGATGTTGATCTTCCTTTCACTCACACCCACACCGAAAAGTTTCCCTTGGTGTTCTTAGCATTTGTCTGCAGGCAATACGACTGGCGACATCTATGCCTTCGCCCTCATTTGGGTCTGTTGGTGCATGCATTGCATAGTGCTCATCAAGACCTTTTATTAAAGCTATATCTTTGATATGGATATCAGCTCGTATGCCATTAAGTCGAAGTTGCCTGAATTGCTAGCAGTAGCACTAATTAGCATTTTTGCGTAGGGATGCAATGTTTAATTTAGGTCAATGATATGTTCGTTGGATAGAGCTCGACGAGTTCTATCAGGTCGTCGCATCATTTTCATGTTTTGGTTCAGTACGTGAGCGAATCCCTACAATTTTTACAAAGAAAAACCGAGTTCTTGCACTTGATCAGTACTTTACGAGTGTTTCCAACAACAGAAACACACTCAAAAGATGTGCATTCGATAGAGCTCATCGAGATCTATCTTGGTCCGCATTGATCTTTTTTTGATCCGGTGCCTGGGCGAATCCAGCTCCAAGATATCGCACGTGGATAAAAATATTTCTACGTTGATTGTTATTAGGTAATTTATCAGATAATCATCATTAAGATAAAGGACGTATAGATCTTCTTCGTAATTTTATGTTTAATGACATAAAAATGAATAGATATATAAGAGAACTAGCTTTTACATATAGCATCAAATAAATAAAACGATGTATTACATGAATTGTCGTCTCCTTATTACTGTTATTACTATTAGTTTTATGTAAAATTATTTTGTAATTAAGCTCGATTTTATCTTTCTGGTGAAGACTGTCCACGACAACTTGCAACAATCAATAGAATAGACGATTGGCTAAGTTGCTCGCGACCTGGTATTACCTGATCCTATATAACTAATGCCTACTGCTAATTATCACAAAATTCTATCAACTATAATTGTTGCGACCATGGCTTTATTGAATTTTGATCATAGATTTGTTAAATCAACATACTTTCTTTACTTTATAGTAATCTTATATACTTTCCCTTTTATTGTAATAATTTTTTGTATTAATCGTGGCATGAAATTTCTTTACTTGAACTATAAATAGGACGATCATCTTTTCATCCAGGATGTTGTTTGAAAAGAAAATGAATTTTTCTCAATAGTATAAACACATTTGGTTGTGTATGTGGATATTCACATAAAGAACCCCTACCGTCACACCAACACCCCACTAATTGCAATTTTATTCTGTCCAAATACAAATATAATTACAAAAATGAAAAAAAAAGATTTGTTATCTAATGTATGTATGTATATCAATTTTATTGTTAACTCTGTAGAAAAACACTTCGTGATTACATATTTTTTATGATAGCGTGACAAAAGAAGATGAAAAAGATTAGCAAAAGTGGACTATAGGAATATATTTCGTGTTTTGTGAAAAATAATGATATTTGATACCACTGGCAACAATATGCCAAGGCTCATGTTAATGCTGTACTTTAGAAGTTATTGTTGCTTTAATCCTAGATGAAAAGGAAACTAAAGATAGTTTGCATTCTTAATCAAACATGCATCTACTTTGCAGATTGAAAAGGTTTATCAAGAGTTTCATCGACTGCCGAAAGTGATCGCCGATATCGTGGTTGAAAAGGTGGGATTCCCATCGAATTTGAATTCACCCACGAATTGGGATTTGAATTTGCCCACGAATTAGGATATGAATTACCCCAAGAATTGGGATATTGGTTTGCCCAAGTATTTGGATATTGATTTGCCCAAGTATTTGGATATTGGTTTCCCATAGAATTAGGGTATGGGTTTGACGAAGGACGATGATGATGATGACTATGGCGATTGCGATGATGATGGCGATCATGACTGTATCTTTTTTTTACGATGTGCTTAATCTCACGATTATTCGCCCCTGCAACCCATGGATGTTGTCGAAACGGAGTTTTTGGACTTGCATCATCTAAATAATCATCGATGGTTTCTAGCATAGGTTTTGACTGTTGTTTCTGCGACGTACGATGTTGGAAATCTTTGCTTTTTGTTAGATCGATAGTTGCTGTGCTGGTCGATTTGAACAACAGCATAATTGCCAACAGCTCTATATACACGAATATTGAGATCGTCGTCATCTTTATATTGTGTTGATTAGGTAATTGAAAGGAGTAGTAATGAGCACAGAATGTCATGTACACCAATTTATATATACATTTCAGCTGCTGAATCACTTTCGCTGTTTTGATCGTACTGCGCAAATCGATTGATGTCCGATGTTTTGCTTAGATAAAGATAAAGGTCGCCCAAAATATTCGATAAATCAATAACAAGGTACGATGGTTTCTTATTACTCGCGCTACTCTTTATTATTTCATTATTTTGATAAGCCTAAAAGAACTAAATAATGATGAATCCGATTTAGCTATAACGAAGAAGCAAAATAATAGATATAAAACTTGTAGATTGTGGTGCGCCAGTAACAAGAAAAGAAAAATGCTTGATGTAAATACCGGTCTTCTTCTAATCGACAATCGCATCCGCACTCGGAACATAATGAATTGAAAGTTCATCAATTAGATTTTCTGTGATAAATTGTTTTTGAAAAGCTAAACACCTTACAGAAATTAAGAAAATATTAACTTTGATAGACATATTCAACATGAAGGAGCGAATATCCATAGAGAGAAAAGAAATCCAAGAAAAAAAGAACTGATCGTCTGCACTAAACACATATTGTTGTTGTCGTCCATTCGATTGTTTGAATAAGTTGAGCAAGCATATCCATATCGAGACCATACACGATTAAAATCTAGAAATGAAATTAGTCGAATAGTTGATCTGTATTTCGTTTACTTAGGTGTTTTTTCTTGTTTTGCTTTATATTTTCCTGTATTAGATAGCATAATCGTGAAAATATTCCAACTGATTCTATTTGATAGAAAATTTATTTTTCTCTATAAAAATGTCAATATCACACATGCAAGAAGTTTTACAGTTGTAAAATGTACCATGTCCTGTCTTGAACTATGCGGAATATTCTTAGCGAATGAAAACGGTGAATCACTCCAACCACATTATGATCGAAGGTTCAGAATCTTTCGTTCTGTGGACCTGTTCTTTTCCGTAGCAATTTTTCGATTCTCAATTCCAAATAGAAACTTTACATATATCACTGTATATTTAAGAGAATTGGATTTTTGTAGAAAACGAATCTATCGTGAAAAGATGCATTCATTCTGAATCATCAATTAAAAGTGCTAAACATATTTTTATTACGATTCTCATCTTGTAGTTTTTCAAAATTATTTACACGTATTTTCAAGCTGTTTTCTATTATTAAATCCTATGTTTATGTGCTGAATGAACAGACATAGGTAGTCAAAGCGAAGATTTTAGCCGAAAAAAACGTACTTGATCAGGAATATTATAGAAATATTCCTTGTGATCTTTTTCATTGACAGTCACATTCGTCACTGGTTTACTAACACCAAAAACACGAACAAGGTCTAAACGCATTGGTGAGTTTTTGTAATTCGCCACGGTTGCATTGATCGTCAATGTATTCTAATCAATAGTAAACGTCAACTATTCATTTTCTTTTTCAATCATTCAACTCACTGAAACAAGTGAAAATTCGAAGTAATTATACGTGCTTGTTTCGATAGAATCTGAAGTAAAGAAAGGAGAGCATGCGTATGAATGATGATGTTGCCAAGTCTATGCTCACCCATGGAGTCACCATCATCCCAAAAAAGATTTCCAGTTGCATTTCCCAATGTTGACTGAGCGATAAGTAAAGTAAATGAATTTCCACGACCAAGCATCAAATTATCTCCGGGTATTTGCATAGGGATAATAAAACCACCTCGCATATGAATATTAATCTTTTCTAAAGGAGCGTCAAGATCGGCAAAAACACCGACAACGTTCACTTGAACACCAGACGGAAACTGATACCAAACATCTTCTGGAATATATGCCTGTATCCTAGTTTCGTTCTATACAAAGATTCGAGTATGTATAATAGTAAAGAACAGAATATGCTCTCTGCATTGACATTTACCGAAACAAGATTTGGTGAGACGAGAATGGCACGCCCAATGAGAAATTGTCGATCAATGCCCAATGTTTTGTTGTCATTGAAAAATCTAATAGAATGGCATAATGAGTCACAAAAAAGCGCGAGAATTCATTAATCACACATACTCAAAATGCAGTGGCTGCAACAAAGTTTCCGATGCTATCGCTGCTCTATAATGAAGAGTATACCAGAATGGAGCCAATGAATATCGCATTATAAGTGCCTGTTTCATAATCTGTTGAGCTGTCCACGAAAATACAGCTGGATCTTGATCTTAATGATTTCATATAGAAATCAATGAAGTATGTTAGTCTGCTTGAGTATGTACCTTCTGAACACCATTATGATTTCTCATGAAAGGATAGAATGCACCCAGTTGCATCCACCGTGTACACAATTCTTCATTTGTATCATCTCGAAAGCCACAGATATCAGCGCCAACATTGGGCATTCCGAACATATTAAAACTGAGAATGTCTAGAACGTTCAAACAAGAATAAATTTCAGCAAATGTTCTGCCCAAAAGAATTTTAAAAATTCTACTTAAATGTATGTGTTCCTTGAATTTAGCGACAGTTTGGAAAAGTTACGAAAAAATTTACTCGTAGGTTTGCCCCATTTCCTATTCTTTGTATGTGTAAGAAAATGTTCATTTTTTTCTTAAAATCTCGTGTTTAAGAAAAACGGAAAACAAAAACAAGATTCCAACTTTTAATACATATTAGACCATCGTATCCTTTGGGCGTAAAAGTGAAGATTTTTGTATTAAAATATATAAACACTGATTGAAGGACATTTCGTGATTTTGTTTTTGTTACTGTCATAGAATTTCCGTTTCATTCGAGATACAAAACGGCGCTCGTTTAAAGACTAAAGGAATAAAACAAATCATTCATCTAGTTAATATATTTGTATATTTCTGTACTCTCATATTTTGCATTTCGGTAAGGTCATAGTCTGGACCGTCTCAAGAACAGAAAATTTATTGTAATCATACACACCCGAAATTGAAAAATACATATCTTCATATGTCGCGTCATTATCACCCGTCCAATGAGCAGCATATTGACCTGAGCCGGCAAAGGACGAACGTGATAAAACAAATGGTCGTTTGTGACGAATTGTTTTTAGTGCACTAGAAAATATCCCAAGTCGTTTTTATTTCGACAAAGTACACAATTAAAGATTTACAGATTTGTTGCTTTTGATTCGAAATAGCCGTACATATTGTGCAAATTATAATGAGAAGATATTGCATGTTTTGCTGATGGGCACAGTGTTTTTGAACTGAGTGATTTGCCAAGAACATCTTTTAAAGTATTCTAGGATGTTTAGTCTGCTTAGTTTCAACTAAACTTACTTGGAACAAATGGAGGTTTATCCAATGAATTATTTGTACAGCCATCGTAAGAACCGTCGATTAAATTTGATGGTTCATTCATATCCTAGAAATATATCTGAAAGTATTCGTGACGACTAAAATTTTGAATTTTCAGCTCTTTTAGTTTTCAAACAATTCCACGTCTTATTTACTTACAATCCAAATGCCATCGAACGGTATGATATCATGAAATGTAACAGCATTATTCGTCCACCATTCGATAGTACTGGTATTTGTGAAGTCTGGGAAGACTGTTAATCCTAGATTTAAGATAATGGTAATGGTTAATACAAAATGTCCAAGGTCAATTTTTACCTGGCCAAACCTAAAATGCATATACTTATATTGAAATCATATCGAATTAATATCAGTAGAAAAAAAATACCTTTCCTGTAATGGGTTCGGTTGAATTGAATTTAGTCATAAAAATTGCTCTTTTCAAACCATCATCATATGGTGGATAAGTTCCAGATGGTTGTGTAGAACTAATACCGACATCGATGATATTGACATAATGTTTACCTTCAGACTGTAAAGAACGAACAAGATCTGGTAGACCATGGAAATTGTTTTGATCATAGGTAAAATCAAGACTAGAAGACATTGCATCGATATCTGTCCATTGAACATCATATGGAAATTCGGCATCATGCATTCGCTAAAAGCATCAATGAATAACAATAAACAACTGTTTTGCTTTTCATTTTCAAGAACATTACTTGAATAACGGCTCGTAAATTTTCGATACTGTTGTAACCATAGCGACACAGATGAAAGCCAAGTGACCAATAAGGTGGCATTGTAGGCTTCTAGAATTCCACAAAATGAGCAAGATCAATAATTTAATCGCGCTTTATTTTACTCCGATCACATCCCAATATTGTTGAATAACATCTTGCGCGCTAGGCCCAGTAAATAAATACAAATCGATGATACCTCCAATTGTTGTATAACTAATGGCGGGTAATGGTTGCAGATCAATATCCATTGCATTCGAATTAAGAAAAAATTGTCCATGAAAATTAGTCAACATATCGGTTTTTATTTCCACGTTGATGTGAAATGGATGAACACCTGATAAGAAAAACATTTATTCAATATACACACTTTCGAACTTACCATACAGATTGGTATGCTGAGCTGGAGCAGTATCACGAGTCCAAAATGTTAGCCTTTTCCATTGATTTGTGACATTGATCAACAATGGTTGCTGATGTTCACCAAGACCATAAAGAAATGGGCTGGAAAGATAGCTTGAAAACTTTATGAATTGATCAGCATATATAAGTGGTGCTACGTTGGTATCGAATCTAAGATAGAATACATACAGTGAACCTATCCGAGAGTAATAGACGCGTTCTGTTTCTCACAAGAATGATCCCTATGCTACAAGTTGGTTCCTTGAGTGAAAATAAAAGTAAAGTACGAGAAAATAATACTCACATTGTCACACCGGTCGATTTTCGTTTGACAAGAATAGCAAAAGGTGCTTGACTAACTGACACCTCGTAATCGGTGACATTAACTTTTGTTTTAACCACAGGTACTTCAAGTGGTACTTCAAAGCGTTCTTTTGTTGAATCATAAATTCGTAAACGAAATCGTTGTGCAGTTTCATAGAAAAGATCAACTGTTAAATTTAAAATTTCATTCGGCATATAGGTCGATTGCTGTTTAACAATTGTTAGCCGTTGACCAAAAGCAGTTGATTCATTAGAAGTCATTTTATAACTTGGGAAATCGCGTGGATAATAACACAAAGGTACACCAATTTCAAGAGAATTATTGATTGAGCGAGTTTTTAACAACTGATTTGTCGGATTCCAGCAGCAATTGCGAGCAAGACATTTCTCTTGTGATATAGAAGGTTCAGGATAGCAATCGAATCGTGCCGTTGTTACAGGTTGATCACACTGTTGTGCAGATGAGAACCATATGAAAAATTGCATCACAATCCATTTCAATACGAAGAAATGTGTCATTGGATGGATAGCTCTATCTAAACGTGAACTAAACAGTATCAACAACTTTTTTATAATCAAACATTTATTGATCATCAATTATATGTAATATACCGGAAAGCGGTGAATAGGAGTTTTGTTAAAAAGTCATGTTATATATAAACGAATGAAAATATCAGAATAAATAGTATAATTACATGAAAATAAAATCAAAAACTACAACTTTTAGATATGATATAAAGATTATTATTCAATTTTCTAAAAAACAATATAAATTAAGACTACTATTTAGATTAATCTCTTATTATCAATGATATAATTCGATCCTTTTCAAACTTAAATTTGAATTGTTTTCAAGTACTCAACTATATATAGTAACTTTTTCTTAACAGATAAATAAAGGATTGAATTATCCTTGTCTGAAAGAGAAAAAAATTGACATGAATTCACCGTTCCACTACTATTTACCTAAGGTAGTCAAAGAAAAAAAATCTCACGACTATTTCGAGTGATTAAAATCAGTGTCTTCTATCTTTCATACGTGTTCAATAAACATGCGAGATGTGTGTGGTTTCAAGTAACAAACCAAAATGATTCAAAATGATAAGGGTTGATAAAAACATGTTAATACGCACGTGATGTCATATTTGCTTTTAGAGATAAAAACAAATGTGCAGTATGTAATAGAACGAGTTGCAATCTCACAAAATAACCTTAATTTTACAGTGTTGGGTATGGATGGATGTAGATGCGCTTGTGTTCTCTTTAACAGTGAATACTCACACCCGCGATCACTGTTACACTATAACTCGAATTGCATGCATTTGAATGAAATTTGACAATCTTCGGCATTATTTCGAAGAGATTCCGTTTTCAGAATTGTTCTTATTGTTTTTCCTTTCTCTTTGGTACATATTCTTCTCGATAGGCAACATTTTAACAAGAATACATCGTATTCCGCGATGTTGAGCAGTGCAGAATCAATTCCATCTAACTCCTGCCATTTAATTTATTACTTCGAATACAATTCCGGGATGCCGTCAATCACTACAAACAGAATTCCAAACTTCCGGGAACCACTACATGCCCATTCCAGAATTGGGTCGAACAGGAATTGAGTTATCGCCCTCTTTTTGTCATTCATTACGTGTGGGTGTAGAACAGTAGAGAACGAGCCTAATCATGTCCACATCGACACGCGCACTAACACCCACACCCTATGCACAACCGCGATGAGAAACAGGAACCCTGCAATAAACTGGCTAAAGTTGCCGCATGCGATATTATCTGATTTCCAATTACGGTCGCCGTACAATTACAGGAGTTATTAACGACGATTTTTCACGGTCACTACTTAAGACAGTCATGTAGGACGGGGAGAATTGACCTAGGCTTACATCTTTGCCCCGTAGTTACTCCTTTTAGGCCTTCTGTCTGAGGTTTTACACTTCGTAATCACGTAATTCTTATGTGTATGTTTCTTTTCCTCGTTATGAAAAAATATGAGTCCACTTTCATCTGTAGGTGCAGGCGGAAAGAAGCGCCATCTTTACAGTTATGGTTTCAGGAGTCGAATTTACAACGCTACAGAATTCGGTCAGCTATGCAATATATATGTGAGATTTGAGAGTCATAAATAGTAAATTTTGTTTTTGATTCTGAATGCACTCTGAATTTCACATTATAGACTCACTGTTGACACGATAGAGAGTCATCAGAACTCTCTTTTGTTGGTCTATGTTGTGGATATGCTATATCATCAAAACGACCGAAAGCATGCGTTTCGTTCTGTCTTGTACTTTATTTCAAGTATGCACTATGTCGACGGCAGTTTTCTCAGCCTCCATTAATACGAGTATCAACTCGTATCTATCAAAATCAAAATTTAAAAATGTTTGTCGGGTATCGCTCTTCTTCTTAGGTGCTCTGGTAGTGTTCATTCCGTGTCTAATTATCATACTACATAGTACAAAAGATTGCTCGACTCCTAGTCCACATCCTCCAAGCCCACCAGAATGGAATGCTAGCGATTACCAGTCTAACAGTGACTATTATCAAAATGTAACTAGCATAAATGATTTCAGTCAAGTAGATAACCTTCGTTTGGACCGACTATCGTGGCCTCGATTTTGTCCTGACAATGGTTATAAAATCATTTACTTGAGAAAACAATATCATATGCCTGACTCCAATGGATCATCTACAACTTTACATTATTTTGATCTGATAAATTCAATTGCCCCAGTTCAATTAACACAACCCATATGGGGTATCAACGATCAACAGGTAAGGAAAAACAAAAAACACAATAACCCTAATGTCTCTCATCTAAAAAGTGCTTTTCAGTTTTATTGTGTAGACAATACAACTATTCTTTTTCTATCGAATCGAACTTCATCTGGTCTCACTCAACTCTTTCAATTGAATCTTCCTGTTGATGTATTCAACATCAGCAACTTCATTGAACCCATTCAAATTACTGATTTCCCATTGAATATTGACAATCTTCTGGTCAATCGGCAAGCTACTCGCCTTGCATTCAGTTGTCAAGTCTACGCTAATTTATCGATCGAAGACACAGCTGCTAAACAATCAGCTAAGAAGGCAAGTGGTCGTTTCGTTTATAAATTTGATAAATTGTTCATTCGTCACTGGGATGAATATATCACAGGTCCACGTCACCATCCATTTGTTGTTTCGATCGGCCGAGATGTACATGGAACATTCAAATTCACCTCCACGCCCATCGATATTCTCTTTGGCATCCATAGTGATTCGCCAACACGTCCATTTGGTGATGCCAAATCCCAGTGGTCATTCAGTGCCAGTGGTAACTCATTTGCCTTTACACGACAGCATGATGAGAAGAGTGACGTGGCATGGTCAACCAATCTTGATATCTATACAGTCGATTTGAGTATGTTCAATCAATCTACTATCTGCATCACTTGCGATAATATGGCTGCAGATACAGACCCGAAATATTCACCGACTGACGAACATATAT
The DNA here is from genome assembly GCA_900239745.1 of Rotaria magnacalcarata. Taxonomy (NCBI): domain Eukaryota; kingdom Metazoa; phylum Rotifera; class Eurotatoria; order Philodinida; family Philodinidae; genus Rotaria; species Rotaria magnacalcarata. The sequence continues at coordinate 11,697 of OENM01000793.1, forward strand.
TGGTGTATCGAGCACAATCAGTGCCAGGCTATGAATCAGATCAATTCAAAATGAAGTTGTACGATAGTAAGTTACAGTCATGGTGAAGGATACATTCTATTTTCTTTTATTAGATACGAAAACAAGAACGCTACTCGACGAATGGGATAGAAGCATTCAAGCTGCTACATGGTCGAATGATGGTCAATCAGTCTTCCTGGAACTGGGCGAATACGGAATCCATGCAATTTATCGAGTGCTGAATGTTCTCACTCCGAACGCAACAGTTGCTCGTATTTCGGATAATCTTGGAACTTGGCGCGATGCCAATGTTCATCCAACCAACGATCAGATACTGCTTACTACGTACGAAGGTATTATTTGGCCAACAAATATCGGTGTAATTACAGATGATGCAACAATCCCGATCACGAAACACAACGATTGGTTAATTAGAAAGACACGCTTGAGTTATGTCTACGAATCATTTTCGTTTATAGGAGCTCGAAATAATACTGTTTCGGGATGGCATGTAGCACCAGTAAATATCACCGATCAAAAAGCACCTCTCGTCTTTCTAATTCACAGTGGTCCGCAGAATAGTTGGTATGATGCCTGGAGTTATGATTGGAATTTTCAATCGTTTGCTTCGCAAGGCTATGCAGTCGTTGCCATCAATTTTCATGGTTCTGACTCATACGGACAAAATTTTACTGATAGTATCACTGGTGAATATGGTACATTACCATATGAAGATCTTCAACTGGGACTTTCTGCTGCTCTAAAACGGTACAAATATATAGATGAAACTCGAGCTATAGCATTAGGTTCTGGTTATGGTGGATATATGATCAATTGGATTGCTGGACACCCAGAAATGAGCCAACGTTTTCGAGCTCTCATATGTCATTCTGGTATTTTTGATGTACGAGAAATGGCTTATTCCACAGAAGAATTGTGGTTCACAGAACATGACGCAGGTGGTTTTACTTTGTATGATAATCCAGAGGCTTATGAAAATTTCAATCCGGTCAACCATGTTGCAAATTGGTCACAGCCGATATTAATTATTCAGGGTGGACGTGACTATCGTGTGCCAGAAACACAANGCATCGGTGCATTTACAGCTTTGCAACGACGTGGAATTCCAAGTCGAATGCTTTACTTTCCGGATGAAAATCATTGGACGCTGAATCCATTGAATTCACTAGTTTTGTACCAAGAAATATTTGATTGGATCCGGCAATGGACAAAATAGACAAACATTCATTTTCTTTCTAGTTTTTAAACAGAGAAGATCCCACTTTTGATTTTATGAGTTTCTAATTCTGTTGTGAATAGAGAATTTAATTTGAATACAGCTAGATTTTATTTATTAGACGATCATCGTTTTCAGATGATATAGTCTGGATTTTTTGCTGTTTTTGTTTCATCTCATAGATATCATGTTACTCATTTGTCAACAATAGTTGAGTTTCGTATGAAATGTATCGATTACATCTATAATGATGCATGAGTTGTTCAGCTCAAATGAAAGAGAAAATATAGGATGATTGTATGCAATCGAAAGCATTTCCGCATGCAGATGGAAGCCAGACATCCATCATTTTGTTCCACGCTGTACCCGATCATATCGATTAGAATCATATTACTTCGGGGTATAATATTTTTCATTCTACAAGTGAATACATTCAGATTTTCCGATAACGTATATTTTATTCTCTATTTGAAACATGGTCATTTAGATAGCAATAGCTTGGTTGACCGCCTTATTTTTTACCATGCAATATTTTATTCGTGAGAATAGCACGCAGTCGGAAGACGTTCCTATCGTATCTATCAGTAATAAATACTCTTTCTAAATTAATTCGTCTAATTTGTGGCCACGATAAATGAAAGTACAGATTCAATCGTCTGACGGCAGAGTAATAGAATTCTATGTAGAATATATTCTAGTTGATTGCTCTCCTTTTTTACTCAATAGCTCGTCTATACTACGTAAAATCAATGTAACAAATTATTTTTGGATGAAGAATCAAACAAAAGGCCATCGGCAATGAGTTTTCATTTGTCATCAATGAATAATAGTGATACTATTCAAATTTATGCACAATCAGATCCTACTGCAAATCGTATGGAATCACTTTAACTTAGTTTTGTGAGTTATTAGAAGAAAATCACTTTGAAAAAATAGGGTTGTTCTTCTTGATTATAGTTAGATAAATTTAATAATAATAAAATATTGACGGCTATTACATTTAGTACATATTCAGCCTTTTAAAAAGCATTTTTTATTCAAGAAGGATGTTTCCCAGAAAATACACAAGTATCTTCAAATCGAGCGAAACTTTCAGAGCTTGTAGCCCACGTCGATATACGACTTTCTACCGTGCCATTTTTTTAATCGATGACTAAACACCTGAGTATACGGGAAAACAATTTTTTGTCACTTTGACGCTCATCGTTTTGGTTACCTTTTAATTACTATAGCCTTTATTTTGCTCAATCTTTTTACTATGTCCTCAGTTACTCATTGATCATAATCTGCAATAGATTAGAACTTTCGATTTTTTTATTTGAAAAATGCAGAACGATAAAAGATAAAAATTATATTGTACGTAGAACATCTATTGTCTTTCTTTTGTAAACGTTTATTTCTTTCTAACAGTGTTGTTTGCGATATACTCGAAACAATATAGAAGAAGCTAAGAGATCCTTGACATATTTCAAGAAAATGAATTTTGAAAAAAGTGCTTGAATATTGAATGAAGTTAGTATAAATTATAAAACATATTTTCAGATAATTTTGCTCATCCAAGAAAACGGTGCATAAGCATGGTATACAACGTCGATAAACGATGGTCGGAATGGTCGACGTCAGAGACGTGCACCGCTCGCGCGGGTGCGGAGGACGGAACGGAGACGGCCGCTCCGCGCGTGCGGTCCGTCCGTCCCTTACTATCAAGTATGACTCATATCATTGGCGGCCGCTCCGTTTGCCCATTGAGGATACGGAGCGGATGCGGCGGCTCCGTCTACCTTCCGAGTTGATGACGCGGCCGTGGGACGGCCGTTCGATCATGTGAAAATTGAAATTTTTCTTGAATTGAAAATAGATTAAAAATCAGCGAAAATATGTTGAAATTTTCGAAAAAAAAGAATTTTAGAGGAGTAATGGCTTCAAATATGAAATATCTTAGGAACACATGGGAAATAAATTCATTATAATGAATCTTTTTATAGAGAATCTCAGAACTAGTGATTAAAATACCATGCTTTGAACACTTTTTTGCGCATCTGACAGAAAAAAAATGAAATTTTGGCTTGCATTGTCGAAAATGGGGTTAACAAATAAGATCTTTTAAAACTCTCAATCGGTGAAATTCCGGTCCCTACTGACCAGGTTGACTTTCTCAATCAGTCTGACCCTGTCCGATCCGATTCCAGCCCTGTGGCAAACTTTTCGCTTGATAAAAGATACTACAGGCTATTCATTTAAAGCTTTTTTCGTACTCCGTTATTACAATAATTAGATACGCATACATGCATAATTTACTTCGATTTTCAAGCTCTTTAGTATACTTTATCATTCTATTAGATGAATTTCCACCTTTTCCCCTAAGTTGTGCCCTGTCTTCCCTTGCTCGACCTTCAATTAGTATTGGAATATATTGGTTGAAAAATTTTTACCATAAAAATNTGATACTGCCTACCGATCGTGGTTTCTACCAACAGAAAAAGAATACTGTTGCATGCCATTTTCTAGATGGACTCCGTCTAAAATAGCATTATATGATTTATTAAATCAATTCAAAAAATCTCTTGTATATAAGGACATTGATACAGAATCAGCTATAGAAGAATCATCAGTGAGCAGAAGTAGTACATCAGTATCGAAAAACACGGAATTGAGAGGGTGAGTGTGGGTGCGTAAAATTGTAGGTGTGCGATTCGGCCTGACTGGGTTTATTATTCCTTAGAATACAGCAACTCACACACAACTTCGCAAAAAATATTAGTTTTGAGAATAAACTACAAGATATGTGAAACTCGAGATCGAAGCTTAATGTGAGTATGTCCTTTGGTTAAATTGAGAATGCTTGGATACACATTCTTTTTTACTTTGTGGCAATATTGGTGTGTGAACTTTTAATTTCAGAAACTATTTTACATCTAATACATATCTTGCGAGCGGCCGTCGGACGGCCGCGTGGCGGTTTTAACCGCCGCCGCTATTGTAAATCTTACATCTAATTTTCCACCGTCCGTCCCCCCAAAATCGGGTGCGGTGCACGTCTCTGGTCGACGTGGACTGTTTATTTGCTCTAATTCAAGATCTAAAACAGGACCAAAACGCACAAAATCATGGTAAATCAATAGACAAAACCCTTTTCTATTCGATATTGCTCAATCTTTGTTCATTATGGGGAGGTGCTATATGTTTCGGAAAACCATAACTACCAATATTCATGTATAGTTTGGGCTTATTTATCATTGCAATTGGATATCACAATGATCGTGCACTAGTGACATCGATAGAGAGATTATTCGTGGTCTAATCGGTATTTAGCCTTTTGGTTAAATATTTCTAAGATGTCATTTAACATTGGATAGCAACAAAAACACTAAAGAAATAGTTTTTTTCTGTATTATACTTTTTTCTTTTACGTTTAACCATCTTACACAATTAGTTTAGTCTTGTTCTCTACTTTTTTTTCAATATACGTTCGGTTCTATAAGCTAAACGCACTTTTACTTACGTTAGCCAACGGTGATGGAAAGCGTTTTTGTACGCCGCTCAGTGACATTTCTGTTTTAGGAAAAACCATTCAGGTATAAGTTATTCATTGGAATCTAAAAAGTATTAGCTAGTGATCAGCTATTAGTTATTTTCAAGTAAATAAAAAGAATTTAATCCGTTTTAAACTTCTATCAATAGATGTTCTCTAACAAACAACATCAAAAACTAATCTCCCTCAGAATATCATTATTATTTTTACAATCGACAATTTACTGGAACTTTAACTATTCATAGTGCTCATCAGTTTTCACCAGGTTAAAAACGAAACAGAACTTTGAATCCGTAGAAACCAGCATGTTCCGAAATCTAGGGTTCTCTTGTTTGGAACGACATGCTTTCACTATTTTAAATTATGTGGAATAATCAGAAGTTCCGATCAAAGCAAAATTGTATTAGTTATTTCAGACCCTAGTCGAACTTTTTTTGCAAGCGCATGCAATTCTTGTCTTTCCTGATCAAGAAGTCAAGAACTATGGACAGATCTTGAGGCAATACATGAACCATTTCGGTGAGCTCAAGTTCTTAATTTTCTTGGTTGTGCGCTTGAATTTTTATCTAAACATTTCTGTTATTAAAGAACTTTTTCAATTTGTTTTTTCAATTTTACGTTCAAAATAACTCAACTTTGAGCCCTGTCATTATTTCAAGATTCTAGAATTTTCATAGAATGCTGAAATCATTCGAATTAATCAGAATATTCGAATTGTAGAATAATGAGAACTTCACAATAACTAGAACTATCGGAATTCTAGAATTATTGGAATTTTAGAATTATTAGAATTATAAGAATTTTAGAATTATTGAAATTATCGGAATAATAAGAATTATTAGAATTATCGGAATTTTAGAATAATCAGAATTTTAGAATTATCAGATTTTAGAGTAGTAAACTAGCCTGATGGGTGAAATTTTTAGTGTTTGAGAGAGCTATACTTCTCGAGTTTGGAATAATGAGAATTTCAAAATAAGTATAAATTTTATGAGTGTCAAATTATTAAGAATACAAAACTATACTCGATTTGTTGATTGTGGGAATTTATAGTTAAATATTGTGGGAATTTGTACAGCTGCAATATTAAGAAAAACTGCACTATTTGATTTAGTTTGATGTACAAGTTATTATCCATGCATACAGTTTTAAAACAATAAATTCTCGATATGTGTTTTATGCCATCTATTATGCGAATTTACATGAATAGTAGACTTTTTTTTATTACAGGTCTACAAATTCCCACAATATTTTATTATAACTTACCGCAGTCAACAAATCGAGTGNCTCTCTCAAACGCTAAAAAATTCATACTTCAGGCTAGTTATCTACTCTAAAATTCTGATAATTCTAATAATTCTAAAATTCCAATAATTCTAATATTCTCACTATTCTACAATTCGAATATTCTGATTAATTCGAACGATTTCAGAATTCTATGAAAATTCTAGAATTTTGGAATAATGACACTGCTGGGTAAGTTAGACTATTTTTTCAGAAGTATTTTGAATTTCGGAAAACATTTTAGTAGCTTCAGAATATCTAATCAATTCTGGTCAAAATTGCGTTTGTTTAACAATGTTGACGCGCGTGACTGTCTCTGGTAGTAATGCTAATGTCCGTATGAGCAGTAAAAAATACAGTTTTTAATGTTTTTCACACAGGTCATGTAATTCAACTTGTCAAAATGTTTCCATTTTTTATACACAGAAATCAGTCGAAATCGATAAATGTTTTGCGGAAAAAATTTATACTCAGACATCGTTTCTTATCAAGCAAACAAAAACATGAATATCCTTTGTAGTAGTTGTAATTACAGACAGCTGATATATTCATCTGTCAGAATTTATTTGGATTATTTTTCATGCTGAACAAAGTATAATTATACAAAATGTCAAAGAAAGCAGAATTAAATTTGAATGTTAACAAGAAACAACAGGGTCGCGTCGAGTGTATTTCCAATTAAAGATTTTCTTGTGCAAGTTGAGGAAAACTTCGGATTATATAAAATACTATTTGAAGCAATAGAATGAATGCTGCCGAAGTCCTTCAAAATCTACTTCATTCATTTCACAGATTAGATTTCCCGGTGATGACTTTAATCTCAAGAAGTGAAATTCTTTATAATGTCAAACAAGTTGCTTATGCCATATTAAACATTAACATTAGGGAATAGATACAAATATTTTCTCTCCGCATTAGCTCTAAGTAGAATGCAAATTCAATTGACAAGTATATTTACATAGACTAGTACAAACGTTATTATGTAATCCTCAGCATTCGAAAATCCATTCTATTATCTCGATAGAGAAATAGGAAGAACACACCTGAAGGTATCTACGCACTAATAATAGTAATTGTCGATCATTATACATTTTATACAAAAAAGGTTCATGAAATATTGAATGTATCGTAGACATTAGAATCATTTTCTCTTCTTTTTCCGAAGCAGGTCACACCATTAGGAACATGATGCCTCTTGTCTCTTTCTCGCTCTCCTCGTCACTAACAGAAAAAGCGCTCAAGTCATTCTCAATTAACAAAAGTTGGTGCATTCTCTAACAGTTTTCTTTTTTTTCTTATGGACCTATATTTATATTATCTTTATAATAATGATATTAGATTTGATTCTCTATTTGACTTTAAAGTAAGTCACTGAAGCTAGAAATCGTTGTGATCTATTGATCACGCGATGCGTTGAGTTAATTCCTTCAAGGTTACTCGTAAATAAGACAGACGATGCTGAGATATATACACGATGAAATTAATCATGGTCCCATGGCAAAAGAACTGCTTGTTGTCATCATCATCGAACCGAATTTTTGAGCGAACAACAACAGCAGCAACAGTGACGATACTAGTAGAATGATAATGAAATAACAACAACAGAAAAAAAAGAGCGCTTTCCAATCTCTTCTTCGTCTTGTCCGGAAAAGAATAGCGATCGATGATAAACACCCGAAATAAACTCGCTTGTCAAGCAGAATATTTTAACTATTGTTTCGATTATGGTTTATAGTAAAGCTCGTTGGAAATGGCATGAATGTTTGCAAGTAATATTTTTAAATCGAGATACTGAATTAGAAGAGAAAACTAATGGTCGAGTAATAAATTATTAATTCATCCATTGTTATTTTCTTTTCAAGGCTCGAGATGAAATTACCAGTAATGATTCTGAATGTGACAATGAAGATTATACCGACAATGACTTCATCTCAACACATCAACAAGGTAAAACGCTCATCTTGTATCAATACCTTTAATCAACACGATGTCGTCGATCATTATTTATGATGAGAAGACACACTAAAAATAGAAACATTAGGAAAAGCAAAAAATGTTAAATACATGCCGTTAAAGAACAGAGAAAGAATATTTGTTAGAAAAGAAGCCTCCATTTATCTATATCTCATGGCTAACAATAGGAGTAAGAGAATTTTCTTAACTGTAGGTTTGAATGATGAAACCAATGAAACGAATTCTTCTATTTCAAATGATGATCTCTTTAGCAAACAACAAAAATTAAAAGTAATTATATTATTAATTGAAAAGGCGAAAAACCAAAGCTTTTTTGTTTTTCTTTAGAAAGAAGCAAAAGTTGCACTTGTACTCGGTGCTAAAATGGCTCGAATTCAAGTAGAAATTGAACGAGAAGGTTTAGAAAAGAAACGATCATCGTTTTACGATATTGTAAGTATGAATGAAGAAAATTTTTAATTTTAATTTTTATATTAAAGATTGGTATTGATACAAATGATGATCGACAATTAACAATCGATTTACTTCGACAAATGAATATGGGTCAATTGCAAATGATGGTCAATGATCTCTATAGTCGAATTGAAGGTAACTTGTGTAGGTAACTCTATTATCAATGATCTCATATCTTCTATTTTTTGTTTTCAAGAGAACAACAATCAATTAGTAAATCTTTTAATCGAACGAGATTCATTGAGTATGGAACAAGATTCAATACTTGTTGATATTGAAGATCTATCGAAGTAAACGAAATAAATCGAAATTACTTTTAATGTCATGAATTTCTCAATTTCAGACGATTGGACGAACTTGAAATTAATCTGCCAAAACAGTCACCCTCCAATGAACAAACAGAATCTATTTATATGGCTAAGAGTCTTGCACAAGATGTTCCGAAAAAATCTATTTTTCAATATTTTTTTCGAAAGACTATGTTTACTTAATTTAACAGCATATCTCTCTCTCTATATATATTTTTCTTATGTTAATTATTTTGAGTCAAGCTTGAAAATGCTATATTCTGTCTTGAGTGAAAATAAAAAATCTAATGAGTTCGGATGTGAACTTTTATTTTCATCAGGTACATTGGCTGACGACTGCACTAGTAGACAAGCGATATGTAAATTCGGCAAGGTCTATTGAACCACAATACAAAGAGAAAATAAATTCGGTTGCTTCGCTCGAAGGATAATCTTTAATCGAATTTTCGATGTGGAGTTCGCAGTAACAGCGGTCGCTACACATGACTCTAATTGAAATTCTTGTTTTATTAGAGAAAAAATATGAACGATGTTCTTTTCTTTTTTTTATTTCGTTATTCTCATGCTGCTGATGATGAGCATAAAAAATTGAATAGAACGTGAAAAAAAATAGGTTTGTAACACGTCTAAACCATTTTACGTAACAATTGATTTATGTATTGTTCGCGATTACCGAAGTCACCACCATCAGCAAAGTGATTGGCTTTCTTACGCCAGCCACCTATTGAACAAAACGAAAAATATCAATAAAACGCTTTTTTCTTGCAATCAATTAAATTCTTACCTTTTGGATTGTTTAATTTAAATGGCCAAAGAAAGTTCGTTGCCTTTTTGAAGTTGTCTCCGACAGTGATTATTTCATGAACAAGATCTTCCATACAAATGATATCGCATTTACCGAGAGTTTTTTCAATGACAGTATTGTCGGATAAGGGTACACGTTGTTTATTGATTTTACCGAAACCACGTTTATAAACAAGTTCGCGAACCGATTTCAAATTTGGATAACCCCATGCAATATAAGGTTCAGCAATACGTAACATTTGAATAGTAGCTTTGTTGAGTTTAACAAAGATACCATTATTAATTTGACGTAAACGAAACAAGCGTAAAACTTGTTTTACACGTGGATGTACACCACGAATACTAAATAGAAGTTTATTGTTGTTGTTATTTTTCGAATTCATGAAAATTAAGTTCAACATACCCACGAATACGAATAACAAAAGCAAGTGCTGGTTCGGCTTCAACATGATAATTTTGACGGACTTTAGCTGATCGTTTAAGACGAATTGAATCGCGTTCTTTCTTACGATATTCACTAACGTATTGTTCGGCTCGTTTGAATATAACTAAACGTTTGAATTTCTTATTCTAGAATGATATGATTCTGTTAAATGAAGATAGAATGAAATGAATATAATTTACTTTTGTAGCTTGTACTTGAGAACGAAGACGTTTTGCTTTAATATCAGCATAAAGTTTGCGTTTTTTTAATAAAACTTCAGGCACTTTTGGAATGGCCGTTTTTGTTGTTGTTGTGTCCATCTTTTTGACGCTAAACAATAGAATTAAATAACGAATTTAGTAAGCTCTATCGAAACTTACGTTTCAGGCATTCTGAAGATTAATTTCGAAAACGATGGATCTAAAACAATCGAATATTCATAAGTTTACTCTCAATTCATTAGCTATCTCATATGGAGGAATTGTTTTCTTTTCTTTCTTTTTGGAGTCCATGTTTTTCAAAGTAATATAATCCACCAATCAAAATCGATCTTCCATGAACAGGGTAAAAGAATTTCCGAGAATATCTAAAAAAATTTTCTTCGATTAGATTTAAGATATTCAAGACAATATTTAAGAACTTTTAATGTTTGAATTGCAACCGCTTTTTTCTTATTGGCACTAAACCATTGAACAATGAGTCATCGATGATCAGTACTGTTGAGTACGATGATCAATTCACTTTTTAAATCTCCTTTCGATCTGATTTCTAGATGGAAGAAGAAATCGAAGCACCCATGACTGTTGAATCATCTGTTGAACCTAGCAAAGAAGAAATGGAAACACCAATGACTGTTGAACCATCTGCCGACCCTAAAAAAGAAGAAAAAGGTTATTTAGCGCGAGATGAATATACATCCGAGCGGTTTAAACTTGAAATAAATAATCTACCGAAATATTTTGGATTTGGCGTAAGTCGAAGTTTGTTTATCGTTGTGAATAGAATTATTTCTTTTTTTTCTTTATCAATAATTAGGATTTAAAGAAAAAATTGAAACAATTGGGTGTTAATTTTGTAAAAATAAAAGTGCCAAAAACACCTAACCATGCTTATGTTAATTTTCGGTAAAAATGAAATCTTTCATAACGAGAGATTTTATTTTATGCTTTCCTCTAGAAATGAAGAAGATAAAGAAAAAGGTTTGAAGTTACTCACTGGATGGTCCTTTCGAGGAAATCGAATTGAAGTATCGGTAAGCTGGATTTATCATTTTGTATGAAAATTATCAAGAATCCTTGTCGAACTTTTTAGCATGCTAAACCAGCTACAGATATACTGTTTCGCACCGGCAAACCAAAAAAAAGTAAGTGAATATAATTCTTAAAAATCTTCATCTCGTACATTAGCTAAATAGATGATAATAAACGTGAACATCCGGCAGAGAACCCAGCCGATGCTGATTTACCGGATGAAGTCAAGTATGAATTTAAATCATTTTAAACGCCGATATACAATAGATTAAATAATTTAGAATTCAAAACTCCGCGACACCACTATGGAATCTTTCTTATGCAGAACAATTAGCAAAAAAATCAACGATCGTTCAAGAATTCCTTGGAGGACTTGAACAAAAAATTAAAGATACCAGGTAGAAGAAAATCAACAGTGATTTTGATTGAAATAAAATAGCGGCTGTTCATTAATTTTTCTAAGTTCAAAAACTGTAACCATTCCATTTGAAGGAATCAAACCTTCAGTAAGTACCAATTTAATTTTCTTTGTACGACTCGAAATATAAACATGTTTTAGCCGGTTATTGATGGATATCGAAATAAATGTGAATTTTCATGTGGTAAAGGAAACAATAGCGACGGTAAAATTTGAAGAAAAACAAATTTCTTTGCAATTTTCATGATCTTTTTTTTCTAGATAAAATGGTTGGCTTCCGTTATGGTAAAGAACATATATATGATAAAAAAAAAGACACGTACATTGAAATTTTTACTTTTTACAGGAGAATATCGTTATGGTATTGATCGAGTCGGAAGTCCGAGTGTTTGTAAAAATGTATCTGATGAAATGAAACTTGTTGTACAAGTAAGACATGACTATTCTTTTTTCTAAATTTCGAAAAAAAACAATTTTGTTTGTTTTAGCATTTTCAAGATTATATTCGATCTCGTACGTCTTCATGGTATTCAGGTGAAACTCATATTGGCTGTTGGCGACAGTTAACCGTACGAACAAGTCGATTAAATCATATATTGATTATGATTTCATTTTGTCAAGGCCAACTATCGCCTGTTTGTAGAAAATAAAGTCGGAGTGATAATAATGCATAAATAAAGGTTTTCATTTAGGAAGAAATTGAAGAAGAAAAAAAAACTTTCTTAAATTATTTTACACAAGGTGCTGGAAGCATTTGTAAAGTTACAAATATTATTTTCAATGTGGAAAAAAATAAGTAAGACAAAAATGTCCATGTGAAGTTTTATTCTTCAAATTTTTATAGAGCTGGAAATGAACTTATTCAAAGTGAACTTCTACTCGGTGACTCGGTAAGAATTAGAGGCTTGCGATTTTGTGTTTCTATTCATAGGAATCCTGTGTTTTTTTAGTATATTGTTGAAAAATTATTTGATTTTCAATTTCATGTATCGGCTAAAGCATTTTTTCAAGGTAAAGTATTTTTTTAAATGCAAATGAATATTTTCATCGACGACGAGCTTCATTTTAGCTAATACACAAGGTGCTGAAGTTTTATATTCATTAATCAAGGATTCCATGAAATTAGACAATGAAACTGTTCTACTTGATATCTGTTGCGGAACAGGAACAATTGGTATTACATTATCAAATGTAACTAGAAAAACTGACTTTCTAAGATGAAATCATAAATTGTATTTTAGAGTGTAAAAGAAGTAGTTGGAATTGAAATGATTAAAGATGCTGTTGAAGATGCAAAACGCAATGCGAAATTAAACAGTAAGCGAAGAATATTTTTCTTAATGTCGATACTTAACAAAATATCATTTAGATATTAATAATATTGAGTTTATTGCTGAAAAAATCGAAAATGTGATTAATAAATTAGTAAAGAAATACAGTCAACATCGACTTGTTGCTATTCTCGATCCACCACGTGCTGGTGTTCGTACGTAACTTTTCTTTTCTTAACTGAAAAATCCATTTTATTTTCGTTCTTCATAGATCGAAGAGTAATTCAAACATTACGATCTGCTGAAAATATCAAAGTCTTGGGTTATATCGCATGTAATCCGCAATTAGCAACGCATAATCTTGTTGAGTAAGACTTTCTTTTACTTTGTCAAGACTTTTTCATTAGCTTTATTTTCTAGTCTAACTCGTCCGCGATCACGAAATTATCAAGGTGAACCGTTTGAAGCCGTAACAACAACAGCTGTTGATTTATTTCCTCATACGCCTCATTATGAACTTTTCATCTTATTTCAACGATGATCAATTTCATTGTTTTTCTGTGTTATTAATAAACTCGATGATCGTGAGTCGAACAAAAATGAAATTCCAATTCAGAAAGAAAGCTTTTTTTGATTTTATTTGTTAACATGAAGAATCTGTTTCAATCATAGACAATACAATACAAGAGTAGAAGTAGATAAATGAAAAAGAATTTACAAGAGTTAAACTACTCGTACACAACATTAAACAGTCACGAATATTTTTTCGAAAATTTTGTTAGACAATAAATCCATACCGATTTCATTCGTTACCTTTTCACCAGGGTTTTTATGAACCGAAACCATAGAGTGTACGACCTTGACGTTTAAGAGCATAGACAACATCCATAGCTGTAACTGTTTTGCGTTTAGCATGTTCAGTATATGTTACAGCATCACGAATAACGTTTTCCAAGAATATTTTCAATACACCACGTACTTCTTCATAGATCAAACCACTGATACGTTTGACACCACCACGTCGAGCCAAACGACGAATAGCTGGTTTGGTAATACCTACAAAATAGAAAAACAAAACATTTTTTATTCGAAAAACTTCTCACCAATGACATCTATAGAAGAATGTTTACTCAAACCCAAAATCTTACCTTGAATGTTGTCTCGAAGTACTTTGCGATGGCGTTTAGCACCACCTTTACCAAGACCTTTTCCACCTGAATGGAACAAAAATATATAAATGATGTTTTTCGTCTTCGCCAAAAGTTCGCTTACCTTTGCCGCGTCCAGACATGATCGAAGTTCAATCGAAAGAAAAAATCTAAAATGACATAGAACAGAGAATTTGTCAACCTATTTATACACAATAATAAATAGAAAGACAATTCTGATTGGTTGTCTGTCAAAAATAAAATTGTCCTTCATATTGATGCTTGAATCACAAAACACAAAGAAACCGATCTTTATTCTTACGCCATCTTTTTGGTTGTTTTAATATATATTATATATATATATATGGATTCAATTACATATTTTGTTACATAAAAAGCAAAACAAACTCTGCTATATGTCGGAAGAAAGATTTCCATCATTCAGGAAAACAAAACAAAAAAGAAAACTGTACAGTTAGTAAAGAAAAACGAATCTGAACACATTTGTTATATATATATATAAAGTGATAAAATAATGGACTAGTCTACATTAGGCAAAAAAACAAAAACACACCACACTACTATACACGTAATATTTCGAGAAAATTGTTAAAACAAATTCCGATCCAATCCGGTTGAGTTGTACTCCATTGTACCTGATTGATTTCGCCTTCAGCTGTATATGCAAGAATAGGATCTTCGATAGCTCGTGGCATTTGTTGGATATCCCAAATTAAAGCTTGACGATCATCGCCTAGAAAATAAAACAGCTTCTAATATGTTGTTTTCCAAACAAAATGTCTCTACAAACCAGCAGTACAAATATGACATGCAGAATGAGGTGCCCAGGCAATACCATTGACACCTGATCGATGATTGTTAAGACGTGCAACTGGTGTACATGGTATTCGAACATCAAGAATAATAATTTCCATTGAATCAATAGCAAATGTTGCTAAATAATTTGGATCTTGTTTATTCCATGCAAGGCGTAATAGAGAATGATGTTGTGGATCTTCGTAAATAATCGTCGAATGCTCCAAATGACGTAAATCGAACATTCGAACTGAACCATCAGCGCCCACTGATGCAAACATATCACGACCGCCACCACCACGACTAAACGCGATATCATAAACTTCCTTATCATGAGCGATTAATTGCGTACGAACATGTCCGCTAACTGGATTTGTTCGTCCAATGGCTTGTCCGGTCTGAAGATATTCAAGAGAATTTTTTTAGGTTCATTTAAAAAGCTTGATACCGTACTTCCAGACCCCATATTGTACATGTTGTATCAATACTTGATGTACCGATTAGATTTGGATCAACTTCATTCCAATCGAATGAAGTTAATGGAGCACAAAAATCAGAATTTTTATTCTAAATAAAAATTACAAAATAGACGAACTTTTTTTTCTCTTTAAGTCCTACTTATTTCAAATGGTGCATAAAAGTCTAGTGTCTGTAAATAGTCATAACAAGAAAAGCCTCATAAACAGCTTCTTTTAGTCTCAATCTGTTATTTAGGACAGCTCAAGTGAGAAATTCTTACATTATTAAGTAAACATTCCAGCCGAGTACCACTATCTCCTGTTTGCCATACACGTAGATAATCGCCACTTGTTGCTAATAAATCCGGAAATGCACCTTTCTAAAAAAAAACATTCAAAGCAACCTAGGCCATTTTTCGCTTGTGAATGCAGTTTTCTTACAGTATCAGGTATCCACATAACTTTTGTTGTTGGATATGGATGATCGAATGTTGATCGAGCAACAAATTCGGATGTGTCTTCATCGAGTGAAACAATTTGCACCTGTAAATATGATTGAAAAATAATCGATCTGAAAATTATCCAGAAAAAAAGTTTACTTTATTGTTATATTCTTCGACGAAAGATCCAAGTGCAAGACGAAAACGTTTATCAGGTCTGATCGACCAGTTCATAGCATAAACCATCCATGGTGCTTCGTATTTATAGATTTCTTTTCGTTTGGTTTGTGGAATATTAGCTGACGTGGACGTCATCTAAAACAAATCATCCGTATTTAACACCAATGTTCTTGTTAACAGTCTTGTTTTATTCTTCTTCTTATGTTTTATTTTTTAAAAACGGAAAAAAAAACAAATTAACTGTTGCTGTTATAATAAAGAAGATGTTTGATTTATTCGGCATTGGCTTCAACAGCAGCAGCGGCGGCGGCAGCTTCACCTTTAGCTGCTTTTTTACCACTTTTCTTACCACCACCACCTTCTTTCTTATCACCTGCACCGTCTTTAGCTGTATCAAGATCACCAGGTGCATCTTCTTTGCTTGATCGAGTGTAAATTTCTTGTCGACTATGTTTAACAACAGCTCGAATGAGACCACGACGAACAAGTTCACGGATTATTGAACGAGCAAGAGAACCTCGAACTTTGAAACGTTCGACTACAATGGCCGGTGTGATAAGTTTATATTGAGGTAAATCTTTGACACATTTGTCATAAGTTGCTTTGTCAAATAAAACCTAGAAATGAAAATTTTTTAGTGTTGTTTGTTGACTATCGATGACACGAAAAGAACTAACCATGTTGTTAAGTTTATCGCGAACTTTTCCTTTCGACCATTTCTTCTTTTTAGCTTTAGCTCCGGAACTGGCCGATGCTTCTTTTTCTTTCTTTTTTGGTTGAGCTGCTTTAGCCGGCATAACGAGAAAAGATCTAAAAAAAAGTGGATGTGAAAATGAACAATATGTATTGTAAATAGTGAACTAGACAATTGTCTCTGGATTTGTATTCGCCGTCATCTTGTTTATTTCTTCTCATTTATTTCGTGAACCTTCACTTAGAAATGAAGTTTTTTTAACGCAAAAACTTTATTTAATTTTAATTTTGAAAATGTTTCTAAATTTTTTAAATATTTTAAATGAAATTTAATGGTTGAAACATAATATCATTTTTTTTTCGTTAAAAAGTGACATCTGTCCGTAATGGTTTCGATAGAACCAATGAATTTCATACGAACCTTCTCTATCATATCACACAGCTGTTGAGTTTTTGTCAGTATTTATTACACACCTAAAGTATAATAGCGAAGATGACCGTAAGTTTTTATGAAATATTTCTAGCAACAGTAGTTTGTTCAATCTTTACTGTCATGATTTATATAACTTCTTGGTTAACGTATGAAGAAAATGATGTATGATGATTGCTTCTTCTTTGGTGTTTGAATTCTTAAAAAATTAATTCATTGATTTTATTTTGTTTGCAGGAAGAAAAGTTTAAAGAGTGCAATTCATCGAATATGCAAGGACTAGAAAACGATAAACCAATATCTCATGGTGAGCCTAAAGAAATACTCAATGTCGAATCCGAAACATACCTTCTAAGCCCAAATCAACATCCGTCGGGTATAATAGTAAATGAAAAATCTGATATATGGCGTTTACAAGATGAAGCTCTACGTTCACAAATTGCTGAAAATCAAGCCGGTGTTTCGGATGCGTCGCATGATCAGGAGAACATTGCTACTGAAACTAATACTGTAGATCAATACGATCCAGTAGTACATGCAGATGCAAGACCTGTTCGTTTACAGTTATCGATTCGATATGATGGCGAACGAAGTAAATTAATTGTTCAAGTACTCGATGGTCAAGGCTTGATTCCACCTGAACTGGATTATGCACCTGAAATGTGTCTGCAATTTACATTGATTGGACCTCATGCGAATGAAACTACTGTAGAAAAACATACAAGAATTTTTGTTGCCAATGATGCCGTTATATGGAAAGAGCCGATGACATTTTGCGCAACATTTGAGAATGCAATTAAACAAAATCTATATATTTCCGCAACTAATCGATCAGATCCTGCAGCATCGCGTGACCATGATGTAGGACAGAATTCCTTGACAAAAAACAAAACTTTTAATATGAATTTGTTTTGTTTTTAATTAAGATATCAATTCCATTGCACATGCTTGCTAGCCAAGATACTGAAATCAAAGAATGGTAAGGAAGTGTAGCACACTATTGCCCACGGAAAAAATTTCATTAAAAAAACGGGTTTAACCGCGGCATTGAAAACCGCGGTTTCAAGCGGTATTTGGAAAACGCGGAAGTCAGACCGTATAGGCAGCTGTCAAAAAACCGCTGAAAACCGCGTTTTTTAAAAAACGAATAAATGGTCTGACTCCCGCGGTTTTTTTAAACGCGTTACGACGCGAATTCCCCAAGACGCCATCAGACGCGATTTCACAAAAACGCAGACAAGTCGGTGTTAACCGCGGTTTCAGAATACCGCATTTTTCACAGGTGACCTGATGAGCACGTCATTCTCAGGTGAGTTACCCTTCGTGGGGTGGTGTAGTGAACTATAAGTTCCAATACTTCAAAGTCGCTTTGCAACGACGAAGTTCAAATTAAAATTTTTATTTTACATTACACATACTAAAGTGCGCACCAGATCCTTTCTCTTCTTTCACATTGTTGCAGTAACAAACTAAGTATCGAACGAAAAACGTAAAGACAATACTGGTAAATATTCACTGTAGCGCTAATACCGCGACCAAGCGCGTTGCAAATTACCGCGATTGCCGATTAGTGCACCGCGGTTTATGATACCGCGACTAACTGCATTGTAGATTACCGCGGTTTCGATCAAGCTTACCGCGGTTCGTGATACCGTGACTTATTCTACCGCGTTGACACACATGATCACCGCGTTCCATAAAACCGCGACTTATTCCACCGCGGTGACACAGATGGTAAACGCGTTTTCTTCGAACCGCGGTTTTTCTAGGACACCGCGTTGTGTCAGAGGACAACCGCGATAGTTTTAAAAAACCGCGGTTGACCGCGTTTTTTTCGAAATTTTTTTTCCGTGGGTGAGGAAAGGAAATTAAAGAAAAAGAATTTTTCCGGCTCTAAAATATTTCTTCGGATCGAGTCATAGTATAACGGTATAAGCTATTTGATCAAATGACCAGATAATCATTTAAATACTAATTTATATTCTTTTTTTTAGGTTCGCCTTTGAATTCGTTGAGTCATCTTATTAATTTTTATTTTGTTTTAATTGTTTTTGTGATTCTTTTTGATTCATGATAAAATATTTCGATGGTGATACAAATAAAATATTGATTGTCTTCAGATGTAAACAGTAGTTTTTAATTATGTCAGACAGTGAAGAATATTCATCCGCTAAACGATATAAACGAGACGAAACAACAAGTGATCTTGAAACATCACCGATATTGATCGATTCAGATCCAGACAAGTTAGTTTCTTTTCATTGAAAACAAAAAGATTCAAAAGAAAAACAAACATTTCATTTCTAGGTCTATTCTCGACACAAAAGTATTACTAACAAATAAAGCTTTTTGTTTATAGTTGTGGTATGAAATCTTTTGCCTTGTTTGTTTTAAACAGATTTTTAATGATCCAATTCACGGTTCAATTGAATTGCATTGGCTACTCGTCAAACTAATTGATACGCCCGAGTTTCAAAGACTTCGACGTCTTAGACAAGTTGGACTAGCATATTATGTTTACCCCGGTGCTTGCCACCAAAGATTTGAACATTCTATTGGGTTCGTTATAAGAAAGACTGTAGCTAAATAAAATAATACATTTGTCTGTAGAACATGTTACCTTGCTGGTGAACTATTGACACGTCTTTGTCAAAAACAACCGGAATTAAATATAACACCGAAAGATATTTTGTGTGTTCAAATGGCTGCTCTTTGTCATGATCTTGGTTAGTTTTATCCATGAAATGTTAATGAGCTATGCTTTTTTTCTGTAGGTCATGGGCCATTTTCGCACACATTCGAAGATGTTATTACAATACTTCGACCAGAGTTACATTGGATAGTAAGTGACTTTTTTCTCATAGGATTAGAATCTAACAGTGATCTTCTAGCATGAACATGCGTCGGTTCAAATGTTTGATCATTTAATTGAAAAAAATCGTTTGCTGCCATTTTTTCAACAAGTTGGACTAAATGACATCGATATTATATTTGTCAAAGAACTCATTTACAGTGAAATCGATGGGCAAGACAATACTCAGGTTCGTCTATTATTCAGAATGAACTAAAGCTGATTTTTCTGTAAAGGACGTGATATACTTTTTCTTTCTCGATGACTAGTCTACGACCCTGACTTGGTTTTCAGCTCGATTTTAAATGATTATTTTTTAATTAAAGGTTTGGCCGTACAAAGGACGAGATATAAGCAAATCATTTCTTTACGAGGTATGATAAATTGATTTATTAGCAAATATTATCGATTTATTTAGATCGTATCGAACAAATTAACTGGTATTGATGTCGATAAATTTGATTATTTTGCACGTGATTCATATTATTTGGGAACAAAAATTTCATTTGAACATATGCGCTTTATTAAATTCTATCGAGTTATCAAATTCGATGATGGTAAACGTCATTTGTGTTTACGCGATAAAGTAATCTGTTCATTATCGAAAAACGTTTTTGTAATTTTTATAATTTTTTCAAGGAAGTTAAAGCATGCTATGAAATTTATCGAATTCGCGACGATCTTCATCGTCGTGCTTATCAACATCCAGTCGTTAAAGGAATTGAATTGATGTAAAAATAATTTATTTAATAATTTTCATTCCGTGAATTTCTTTTATCTAGGCTTCGAGAAGCATTGATCGCCGCGAATGACTATTTATTCTTTTGCAATGCAGCAGGGTAATTTAACAAAATAGAAAAGCTGTTTATTTATTCTTTTTAAATTTTCAAGACGATGCGATACTCGCCTGGCGCATACAATCGATGATATGTATACATTTAGTCAAGTTGATGATCATATCGTCACACTAATAAAACATTCGTATCATCCGAATATGGACAAAGCAAAAGAAATCCTTGAAAAAATTGAACGTCGAGGTAGAAATAATTTTTTCGAGCTCATTCCTATGTGAATAATAAAATATTTTCCTAGAAATTTATCGTTATATCGGAAATACGCATATAAAATTCACTGCAGATTTTCAAAAGGTAAAACAAAATCGAACTGACTCACTGATCAACTTTTGTTTCTTTAGAAAGAGTGCCAAAATGCTTGTCATGATATTATAAAATATTGCCATTTCAACGAGAATCAATCGCATATTACAGAAAATGATCTCGTTATACAGGTAAATATTCTTTACAGCGACTTCGAACTCTTCAATGGAGACGAGTTTGTTTTTTTAGACGGTTGACTTAACATGTGGCGATCGTGGCGAAGATCCAATTCAAAACATGTGGTTTTATACAAAAATATCTCCGAATAAAGCAACGAAAATATCAAAAGAACAGGTTTGATTGAGAAAATTCTTCTTTGATAATAAGAATCGATTTTTTCCCCGTTTATAGGTATCAACATTTTTACCGCAAACATTTCGTGAACACGATCTTCGTCTTTACTGCAAAACTCGTGATCCAACTGTTTGTTCAATTGTCAGATGTGCCTTCAAAGAATTTTGTATTGCAAAAGGCTACGCCGTACCCAAGGTATTTTGCGAAGCTTAATTAGTATAACATGAATTTTGTGCGTTTTCATATTTCCGTTCTCATTTATTGTTTGTTTTCAAGTTAGACTTTCGTTTAATAAAGTTGAGTTGCTATTCAAGTCAGAACAACAAATGATCGAATTATTGTTTTTGTTTGTATTTCTTTTATTCTTTATTGTTAACATATGAATAAACAACCTAACCGAGCTATGTGAGGAAAAACAAAAACAAAATATTTCTCTTGATTTTATTTATATTTAATCCTATTTTATTTTTTCCATGGTTATAGGGTAGTGACCTTTGGATGGCAATATCACCGATTAGTGAGCAACGACTTACATCCTTTGCTGGTATTGCTATACAAGGTTCTACTTTCAAAAGGTCCACTACATTATAAATTTATTTTCGCTCTGACGTAATATAGTGGCTGTTCACTTACTCCAACAGAATTTTTTCCTGTTCTGTGTATGTGTTAAACAAAGAGAATTGTCGTTTCGTTGAATTTATCTTTCGATTTGTTTGCTTTAATTTGTGATTGTTGTAACAGTAGCTATCTTTATTTATTTATTTATTTTTATCTTTGAATGAGCCCGGATTTTAGTTTGTACCAACTCATTTACGTGTATTTTTCTTTTAATATTTTAAGATTAGTCTTATTATTAAAAAGTCATGTCGAAAAGTAATAAAAATCAAAAATCGATTACATCATTTTTCAAAAATCCTGCACAATCAGCAACAAATGAACCAGCAACGTCTAAGTCTAAATCAGCTCTGATTCCTGAAATAAAAAAAGAACCTGGAATCTCAAAGTTACCACCACCGGAACCTGTAGTCAAACCGGTTGTTTCGCCCAAAAAACCAGCAGTTATTGTGTGTCCCACAATAGCAAAAATTCCAAATCATGAAACGGAATGGATTAATTTATCTGATCGATTTATATTAACAAATCGTAATTTTGATGTTCAATATGCTCATCTTTATGCTGAACGACTTGGTGCTATGCGAAAAATGGTTGCGAAAGCAGCTGAAAATCATTTGGGGTTTGTTGATTCAGTAAAGCAAACTACAAGTTTCTATTCTTTTCAATGATTTTAGATTCAAAAGTACCAATTAAAAAAATGAATGATCTTGTATCCAATGTAGAATGTATTCTTATTGGAATTTTATTTAAACAAATGGTTTTAAAACCGAGTATTATTAAACAAATAGCGACTGAAGTAAATCAACTTGTTTTTTAGATAAATCGAAAATAATTTTTTTTTGTTTTCTTGTTAGAACGGCTTCAATTTACAACCACCACGTACACGTTATGTTGATCCTACCGATAAACTAATCCTTGAAGAAGAATCCCAAAGAATCGAGCTGAACGGAAATATTGATATTAATCAATTTGTTACGGGTAATTAAATTCTCTATAGGAATAGATCTTGACTGGACATTTTTCTTGTTCATTGACTTAAATAGGCATTGTTATAGCGGTACATGGCTATGAAGATGATCGAGGTGTATTTATTGTTAAAGATTATTGTTTTAAAGATCTTTCTATTCCAAAAACATTATCACCACCAAAAGAGAATAAGTAAGAGTTATAATTTATCGTATGATCAAATTTTAAATTTCTATTTTACAGATATATTTTATTTTTCTTCGGGTTTTCTTCTCTCGGAAAGTTCAGTCATCTTTAATCAACTTGAATGTCTGGTTAATTCATTAACACAACCCACAAACATTCAATCTAAACAGTTAAAAGTCATTCTAAGCAATACTATTCGATTTATTGTTGCTGGTAATTTAATTGAAAGTTCCAATCGATTGAAAGATACAACAAATCAAGTTAGAAATATTGTTTTTTTATCATTTTTAAAAAATAAAATTATATTTTTAGGCAAAATATTTAACAAGAAAAATGACCGCAAGTAGTGTCGAAGCCATGCATAGTATCGATGAATTATTTGATAAAATCGCTGTAGGTTAAATTTCTAGTCGCTGTTTTTCTCAATAATTTCATGTTTCTAGGCAATCACTGATATTGATATAATGCCTGGTGTGAATGATCCACGGTAAATCTATGTATAGAAAAGGTTTTCTTTTTGAAAATATTTTTTTAGTTGTCATATGTTACCACAACAACCTTTACATCCATGTATGTTTCCATCGTCGAGTAAACGAAAAACAACACATTGTCTTACAAATCCATATGATTTTCAAATTGGTGATGTTCGGTAAAAGAAATGTTGTTTTTATTCTTATTTTACAGGGGATTTGTTTCTTTTTCTTTTAGTCTTCTCGGAACATTAGGGCAAAATTTAGATGATATCGATCTTCAATCAACAATTGATAGTCGTGTTCAGATACTTGAAAATTGTCTTAAATGGAGTGCTATTGCACCAACATGTCCTGATACATTAAGTAGGATAGAAGAAATTTTCTTCTAAAGCTGAAAATAATTTTCAATATTTTAGGTTGTTATCCATATGTGAAAAATGATCCATTTATAATTACTGATACACCACATGTATTCTTTGCAGGAAATCAACCTAAATTTGAAACGCGAGTTTTTCAAGGTATGATCATTAGCTATTTATTGTAATTGAATGTAACACCATGACAGCATTGAAAAGATGAATACATCAACCTTCCATTCATTACCCAATTACATTTTTAATACATAAACTGAATTGTTTAATTTTCTTTTAGAATCAAATGATATTCAAGTTCGTCTTCTCTGTATTCCATCTTTTGCTCAATCATATTCATGTATTGCTCTCAATTTAAGTACACGTGAATGTTATGAAATATCATTTCAAAATGAAACACCACAACTAATTCAATAGACAATCTGATTATTATTCATTTATTCCTATATGTTCATATTGTAAAGAAAAATAAATAAATCTATGGACGGTGATAAAATTTAATTGAATAGGATTTTTTTCCATTGTTGTCACCTTGGTGAAATAGCTCATGATTCAAGTTATTGATTATAATTGACTACGTTTTCACTACAAGAGAATTATTAAAATG